>MRSU01011411.1:0-17205 GCA_008369845.1 Trichomonas gallinae
GCTTCCAAGCTCGTCCTCAAGCGTGAGGTCAAGCCAGGCAAATTCACACAGCCAAAGGTTCAGCGCCTTATCACACCACGCCGTGTTGCCCGCAAGAACCGCATGCTCAAGGAGCGCAAGGAGAAGCGCGAGGCCACAAAGAGGAAGGCTGAGCAATACCAGGCTATGCTCAAGCAGCAGCAGAAGCAGTAAAAACTTTATTCTGATTGCTTAAATCTCAAAATTTGATTATAGACAATGAAATGCTTCATATTTTACATTTCATAATAAATTTCTATCTTAATAGAAATTGTAACTGTCCCTGTTATATTACCTCCTATATAGAATGTTTTAGAGAATAAAAAATTTATTTGATAGAGATTGAATTTGATTCATCATGAATTAGCTCTTTGTTGTACAAATTAGAAGCAACAAAACAAGGACTAGCTTCTATAGAAATTAAAAATCATCAAAATCTAGTATATTTTGTAGTAATATTTGATGATTTTGAGAAAATTATTTAAATTTAAATTTTTATTGGTAAATTAAATGATATTTTCATATAGAAACCATATTTTAGTGTTAAAACTAGTTTTATAATATTGTAAAAAAAATAGAAGTGATGAGTGATATTAGTATTGAGAGTATAATCAAAGTTGCTTCATCTTTTATCCTCGGCTCAGTGAATACTGATGACCCTCTGTATATAGCACTGACCACTCAAGTCGAATATCTTCCGCTTTGCTTCCAAATATTAAATGAATGTTTCCAATATCCAGATGCGCAGATTTTAGCAGCATTTTCACTAGAGAACCTGACAAAACTATTCGCTACGCAGTGGCCAAAAGAAACAATTGACGAATTTAAAGGTTCAATATTCAATTGGTTAAATTTATGCATTCAAAACGCTTCTATTACAGACCAAAAGACTAAAATCATTCTCGTTAAAATTATTTCATGCTATGTAATCGCTGTTAAAGTTACAAATTCATCATTTAATTCTCTCGCGAACATCTCAGAAGAAATTGACACAGCTCTTCCTGGAGAAGAACCCCTGGTGATATGTTATAAGTTTTTAATTTTCCAATTGCTTATGGAAAAGTTCAAAGATATAAAAGATACGCCTTCATCTATCGCAGAAATGCTTGATCAGCAGTACAATTTCTCCTTCGGACTATTTAATCGCGCTTTAGAAACAATTCGCCCGAGATTTGTTGTTAATGAGCAACAAGAAATTGTTCCATTGGACGGACGTGAAAATGACTTAATTCTTGCTACGGCTTTGGATATGGTTAACTCTATATTTGAATATCACATATTCGATGTCAATCCAAATGCAGTCAAAAAGGATGAAATTATTGCAGAAGAATTAAACCTTAAACCAATCTGGCGTGAAGAAGCAACAAACGCTGATAATTACAAATTACTATTCTCTATTACTAAATACAGACCGAATTTCCGTCAGGTTGCACTTAATATCATTTATAAGCTTTGTTGCGTTAAGAAAGCTATGTTTACTAGTGCAGAATTACATTTTAACTGCTTTATGACAACAATTGTTCAAGCAACTCAACTTATGTCAGTTCCAGAGTTTTTCAATTCGGATCACGTTTTCCTGTTAGCTAAGATACTCTATAAGATCAGGTATCGCACTGATCACAAGATCACTGACGAAGCTCCAGAGTATCATGCATTTTTGGCTCTTTTAAGAGAAAGAACAAATTCTTATATCCAACAAAACTACATTGAGGCAAAGCCAAACATTTTGTTTTACATAATTAAGTTCTGGTGCACGTGCTTACAAGATAATACACCATTTCATGACATTTTATTCACTTATATCCACGATATTCTTGAATTGCCGACAAAAGACGCCCAAGATACACTCGAGAACATCTTGGACGAAATATCAAAGGGAACAGTACCAGACTACATAAAAGTCATCCCTCAGTGGTGCAATAAAAACATCGGAGATTTCGCGGCCGACATTTGCACATATTTATCAGGCACGCAAGAGAAATTCGGGCAGTTCATACAGCAGGCCAACCCGAGCGATCTCCCAGAGCTCCAGAAGTGCGACTACCAGATGTCATTCATCATCTGCTTCCTTGTTTCGATCCTCAAAATCATTCTTTCTTATCCGAATGAAACTCAAATCCAAGCCTTCCAGGTCATCATCAAATCGCTTGTCGACTCGAAGGAGATAATAAAGATATGCGCCGAAGCCAATCTACCGTATTTCGAGCGCTCGCTTATGATTTTCTGCAACTCGTTCAGGCACATGAACATCGCTGACAAAATAAATGACATCTACAAAGACGTCGACTACTATTTCAAGGATCTCCCGAATGCAGCGAACCTTCTCATCGAGAGGATCACTATGACATTGAGAGAATTCCCCAATGATTTAGACACAATCAATCTTGGAGTCAAAGCGCTTGATTCAGTCATTAAGCTGCTGAGTGAGAAGAAGTTAGTCAACGACTCTATCAACACGGAGCTTCTCCTCCAGTCCTTCGTCACTGAGCCTTTTGAGTTCATGGTTAACGTTAAGAACAAGAGGTCAACAATAAACGCGAGCAGAGTCATGACGACAATCGCGCTGTCGTCGCAGCCGGCCACAGAATACTTCATGTCATTCCTCGAAAACAACTTCCAGCTCTTCTTGAATCTCAAAGATGAAAACGTTTTCAAGGCGCTGCTGTACAACTTCATCGGAACATTCGAAGCGTGCAAGCGCAAGCAAGATTTCGACATTTTCTTCAGATGGTTATTCCCTGATCATTTGGCACAGATTGTAACTGTTCTCTCTTCGATTACAAGCTCGTCTTTAAGATCGGATTTCTTCAAGTTCTTGTATTCGATTATTGTTCCTCTCCAGACAGATTCGATCAAGACTGGCCCCAAGATCGCCTTCCCACCGCATTCACCAGACGGCGTGCATTTGTTCCAGCTGTTCGCTGAAGCTTTGACAACCGGCTTCAAGATGATTTTGACTGAAATTACTGAGAATCCGGATCAGACAAAAGACCTCCTCAAGCCATTCAAGCCGATGTGCCGCTTGATGAGCGAAATTATGCGCGCCGAGTATGTGATGTTTGACGCATTCGAGCTCTACGAAGACACGACAATCTCAGACCTTTTGAATTCTTACTTCGGTTTGCTGAATGTTATCAACATTGAGATCTATTTCAATGTTGCAAGCTTCACTATCTTGGTTTCGCTTATTGACGCTCTCTCCAACTTCCACATGCCACGCGTCATCAATTGTAACCCGGAGTTCGTCATTTTGATGTTCGACATCATTACGCAAGTTTTCGAGGGCAAAGACGACAAAGAGCTCGGAAAGTCTGGCATGAAAGCTGCCAAGAACCTCATCAAGTTCTTCGCTGACAACGCCGCTGATCAGAATGTTGGAAAGATCATACAGGCATGCGAAACAAGGATAAGAAACATCACAGCCTTATTATGGATGAAGCTGCTCAATGACAAAGAAGCCGTTCCATATGACATCTCGCAAATCTTGAAACCGATTTTCATTCTTATACCTAATCTTATTCAGTTCGTGCATAACGCGACAACCGCTTTTGTCCCTGATAACGCCCTTCCAAGATATGAAGAGTTATTCCAACAGATTTATGCATTGATGTCAAATATCCTCAATATTGACGAAGCTGACCTTAGAAAGGTATTAGAAGATATCCATATATTCGCTACATCTCTCCAGATGAACGTCACTATAGTGACACCACCGGCTTAATTTTATTTTTTATATTTTTTATTCATATTATTTTTATGACGAGTTAAATGATTTTTATATTATTTCATCCAATATATTGATAATATGATAATGAAATTTCTAATTTAATTTTCAAGTCTTTATTAAACAAACTATAGTTCAAAGATACTACAGTTGATTAACTAACGATCCATGTATTCCGATACTTGAGCTATGTGTTTGCAAACATTGGCGTCATGTACAATATGTTTTGACAATAAATTTTGTTGGGGTGTGTGATGTTCATTTAATGAAGCACATATCAAAGCCGTATAATAATAAAATCGTGAGACAAATTAACAACTTCATGATGACAATTTGCTGAAGCATAAATCATAGCTGCATTGTTTTGAAAAAAAAATAATAAATTATGGCATGTCTCTCAAAACTTTGCATGCAGTCATTATAGCCATAAAAAAATCAACATTTGAAGTAATCAAAAAATATAACAAATTTACTAAATAAAAAGAGTAATAGTCATTTGATTTATAAACTTTGGTATTTTTACTGACATTTGTCTGTAGAAACTTTTCATGCAGTCAATATAGCCATATCTGAAGCAAATATATAGAAATACAATAAATTACGACACGTAAATATAAAATTTGTCAAGTAAAAAAGTGTAAGCCCCTATTTTTGTAAACTGCGGCGTTTTTTATTTTTGGGGAGTGTTTACAAACGGTTTTTAACGGAATAACACTTCGGAGCTATGTCACTGAAGCTTAAGTACAGCAGCCTTCAGACAGGCTCGTATTCGATTATACACAATGGAGATGAGTATCCAATTGATCCAATTCTTTTCCTCAAATATTCGCGTAGATTTGGAACATTATTCAATTTTGCCGAAAATCACGTCGCTGTCAACGACGATTATGATAAACATACATTCGAGTTATTCGTCAAAGCATGTCAATGCCAACCATTCGAAATTTCAGGAAATGATTGCATTAATTTGCTCCTCTTAGCAGAATACTGGGAATCCGCGACCCTCGTCAAGAAAATCGAAAAAATCATCAAAGATACAATCCCGCCTAAAGATATTCTCGAAATGTACTTGAAATTCAAAGGAACGGAATTTCCAGTCGAACGTTTAGAAAAAATTATGGTCGCGTGCATGCCAGAATACATAGTAGAGCCATTATTCCCGACACTTCCGTTTGAAGTAATTGATCGTGTTGTTCACGAATCTAAAGCAAAGATCTCTCCAACTCAAGTTGTCAAGCTCTGCCTCGCTGTAGCTGAATACCATGGGCTCAAATCAGTCCACGTTTTCACGCACACGTGTTTTGATGATATTCCGTCGGATGAATTAATGGAAGTCTCCGAGATGCTAAGGAATTGCGAAGACAAGCAGTTGGCGCAGTTCTTCCAGGCCATGGGACGTCTTTTATACCAAGTTTCAAACGGCGCAGAATCAGCAACTCAATTTGAAGTCTCGTGGCGCGCAGGAGAGAGCGGCACTTGGAACCAGGCATTCGATTTCTACAGCTACGTCACAGAATACGAGAAAAAGCATTTATCCGCAGAAAATCCAGAAGCCGCGGCCAAAAAGAATGGCGAATCAGCTACATCCACTGCCTTCCTCAAGATAGCAGCAGATAAAGGCAATTACACCGCTCAATATCAATATAGCAAATATCTTTTCCGCAAAGCCTGCACAGCTGACGAGCGTCAGGTTGCTCTCAATTACATGATCCAGTCCGCTGCAGAAAGCAACTCAGAAGCAATTAACGCGCTCAAAACTTTATATCCTATCAGCGAAGTTGCTTCTAACATGAAAATCTACGTTTATTCAACAATGACACTTCAGAACTTACTTCTTAACCTCAATCCAAGGAATTTCGACAACGTAAAGACAGCAATTTTCGCTTTGATCTTTGGAACAGAGCGCAACGGAATTACAGCATTGACATCAAACATACTTCGCGCATGCATTGTCCGCCAGCGCCTTATTCCTCTCTATGCTGACCTTGTTAAATATTTAATTTCCGTTGCTTCAGAAACAAACAACTACGCTTTGCTCAAAGGCTCAATATACACAAAGGTGATGGAAACACTTCTTACAGACAAACCAGGCGCAAAGCAATTCGCACTTATGAGATTCCTCTACTTATGCATGCGCAAAGAGATCTTTAAGACAGACGAATTCGCAGAATCAATCTCCATGTTCATGCGCGAGCAAAAACACTTAATTTTCTCAAATCTTATTATTTTCTACTATTTCGCTCCTCTTCTCGAAGAATGCGAGAAGGATCTCTACAAGCAGATGTACCTCACTCGTTTCGACGGTGGCTGCGGCTGCCTCGACAAGTTGATCACCGATTTCAAGGAAAACATCGTCATGCTCAGAATAAACGGCTGGGCGAACTTCTACAAGACAAGAGATGATGCCCTCTATGCCACAGATCTCGGTTACGCGATCGCACACGATGATCTCGGTAAATTCCAGAAATTAACTTCCGTTGAAGGCTTCGATTTCAAGCAGAAGATCATCAACGATATATACGAGCTCGGAATCCCAGGCACAGAGCAGGTTACACTCCTCCAATACGCTTGTCTTCAAGGATCTCAGATTATTTTCACGTATTTGCTTCAGCGCGGCTTAGTTAAAACAAGCGGAATGGACAACACGACTATTATCTGCGCCGTCGTCGGTGGCAAAGACTTCATACAGAACTTCATTGTTAATCAGATGAAGAATAAGAACGAATTATTCAGAGCAGCAGCCAGATACCAGAACGTGGATGTCCTTTCCAGGATGTTCAAGCCTCAGTTCGACTTCTCTAGCGTCGATGAGATAGGAAGAACAGCTTTGCATCACGCGACGCAGGCTGGGCTTCCTGATGTCGTCAAGATCCTGCTCAGCCTAGATGGCATGGACCTCAACAGGAAGGATAAGGACGGAATGACTGCTTTGCACATTGCTGCGAAGAACAATGATCTCGATATCGTGAAGATCTTGTCTGTTTGCCGCGGAATTGCCCTCGACTGCCGCACAAACAACAACGAGCTTCCATTCGATTTAGCGGAATCACCAGATGTTAAGGCTATCCTTAAGAAGAAGTAATCTCTTTATTTTTTTATTTTGATTGATTGATGATAATAAATGATTTATGAAATTTGTCTTATTACAAATGGAACTTATTATTTTTTAATATTCTGACAACATTCTGCTTTAGATATTGTCGAATCTGTAAATGCATGAATTCAAGCCTGACTTTATTTAATGCATTATAGTTTTTGCAGAAACTCTTTATAATTGTCATGTAAATTATATATATTTTCTTTCATGATGATATTATTAAAATCTCTCAACATTTCCAAATAATGATAATGATTCATATGAAACAAGAAAATTTGATGCTTTCATCCTTTGAGTTGTAGACATTTGTTTTTCGATATTTGTAGGTGTTACAAAATATTATGGAATGAATATTTTGCTAATTTTTGATGATCATGATTCTCTCTAGAATTACAAAAAAGATTATTAGCATGAATCAAATGAAGCATTTGCTGCTCAATTGATTGTGTTAATATATGATGATGGTATGAAAAAATTAATGATATATTTAATAGATAATAGACTCAAATATAACTTAACTTTATATATCTACTAAATTACATGATATTATACATATAAAATCAAACAAAAAATAAAAAAAATATTGCTCAGCTGCCAAGGACTCCTGTTGCCTCTATCTGCTGGAATATCTCCTTCAGTGCGGCAACAGTCTCAGCTGCCAAACAATTTCCGCGCGTCGAGTGCGGATTAAGCTCATCATCAATAATCTCAGCGATCTTCATGTTGAACATTCCCTCTGTCCTCTTGTAGACGTTGATTACGAACTGCGCTTCGAGATTCGTGTCGCCTTCGCTGTCCATTTTGAGCGGCAGGACAGACAGAATGGCATCAGCGACATCAACATTCAAAGCATCTGGAATAACATTCAGAACTAAATGCATTATTGCGACAGTCGCGTAATGCGTGATTTTTCTCCCGGCAACAGAATCAACTAAAGGTGATGTTATAGCATTCAATAGTGCTTCAAAAGACGTCTGAGCTAAAGGAACAAAGAATGCTCTGTCTGTTATGCTGATATCCCTGATGAAAACTGATGAGGAAATAGTTTCCAAGCTCTGAACTCTTTCGTTCTGCAGTGCTAAAATTTGCTGCTTGAAATTTTCGTCGAATTGAGAAGGAGAAGCAGCGAGAGTGAAACTGATGACGCATAAAGCAACATTGTAATGTGTCTTTGACTCGTTTTGCACCGACATCATCTGTTGAGCGAATAATCGTAAATTAGCAAAATCTGTTTTCGCCAAATGATTGCAAATTGATTTAATTAAGAGAACAAAGTCATCACAGCCCTTACAGTCCTCCATTTCTATGATAAAACCGCAGAAATGCGATAAAACGTTCATTAATATTTCAGGATTATATGGATTTGCGTGTAAATCGATTATTGTCCTTATAGCTCTGGCACTTACGAAGTTAACTTCATATTCCATTGCGCTATGATCATCTCCGATGGCTACAGAGATCAAACGAGTTGTTAATTCAGGCGATTGAAGATTAAACTTCCTAATTCCTTCTGATAAGAGAACAACAGCTTCACATGCAATGGTTTGGCAGTTTGGAGTGAAAGAACGCCTCATCATCGCGCAAGCTCCAATTACATCTTCAAAGTTTTGAGTAAATGTCTCCACTTTAGTCAAAATCGCACGTACTAAGATGCTCAACACGAAAGCCCGCTTTTGGTACTTGATTTCGAAGATATCGTCATCACGATTTTCACTGATTGGTTTTTCGTAGTCTTCTTTGAACTGGGCGTCAAGATCGACAACAGCTATTGACTTTAAGTAGTTCACAGCCTCTTCATTCCACTCAGGAAGAAATTGCGGAGCATGTTCCGATAAACAAGCCAAAGCTGACAAACATGCGAGTCCAAACTTGGAGCTCTGCGGTGTAGATAAGCTGTTTGTAAGGAATTCGATTAATTGGCCGCTATGTGAAATTATTTCGCTGTTATTAGTGAGAATTAGCTGTTCTATGCAGCGCACTGCCTCCACCTTGAATGGAATGTCTTCACCTGATTCTTGTGGTTCTGTTTGTATGAAAGTTGTGATGAATTCGATAATATTTTCGAAAAACTCTTCAACTTTTTCTCTTCCTCGAGCAATTACAGCAGCCAGTAATGGTATTGCATGCAGCTGAAGAGTTGGATTGTTTGTTTGCAGCAAATCATGAGCAATTTGAAAAACATCAGCGAAAATCTCTGATGTTTCAGGCAAAGTACTAACAATTGATGTGAGAGCGACGATAAAAACTTCTGTAGGGTTGGACTGAACTATTGGCATGAATTTAACTACAAGAGATTGAGTCATTTCATCTGCATTTTGCTTTAATGTTGGCTCAAACTCTGTCATAGCTGAAGCAACCTTTTCTATGATCGTTGGTATTTCTGTATCAAGACAAGCTGCGAAGAATTCTGTAATATCGTGTGTTTTATCTTCATAAAATTCGCTACATCTTTCGTGAGTGGCAAGAAGTGCTGCTAGAAACGCGTATTTGCCTTTATCAGAGTCTGCGACTTCAAGACAGAACTCCCAGAGTACTCTGAGGAATTCATTATTTGCAATTACTTCTGACATCGCAATTTCGAATTTCTGGACGTAGCTGGGCGATAGTTCGTCGGCTGGTTCGTAGAAATACATGATTAAATCGAATGTTATCTGTACAAATTGCGTGAAAAACTCTTCATTATCAAAACGAGCCTGAAAACATGCTCCAAGAGCATTAATAATAACATAAAGATACTGTAAAAGCTGTGGATTACGGTCCTGACTCATAAAATATGCTATGCATCGTTCATATAATGATATTGGATCACATAAATAAGGTAAATCGTCGAGAATGCTGTCCATAATGTTTACGTATTGTACGATGCTTGCTTCATTTGTCATGCAAATATCGAGCAATTGCAAGATTTGATCCCACAATTCAGATATTTCGCTAATCAGGGCGCATCGAGCGCAAAAGTACATCGTATTGAATGTTTCAAGTCGTATTTGTAGATTATCAACATTAAAACCGCGCTGAAATAATTGCACAAGAATATTTTCGACTTCTGGAGGTGTTTCATACTTTTTATCGGAGCATATTAGTTGAGTTAAGCTTAATGCAATCTCAATGTTCCCTGAATTCGATTGTTCAAAAATAATCGGCATTATATTCAAAATGTGTAAGGGATTGAGAAAACGTTGTATGGACTCAACTAAATCTCTCCTTATGAGAATAGATTGCTGAGAAATAATAAGCTGAATTATCATTTGAAATAGATTGTTTTGATCTTGGTCACTAAAATTTATCCAATTGTACTGAAGTGCATGTCTTAACATAATGGCAGCAAATCTTTTTATGATTTCATCCGGATTATTTTGAATAATCGAAAGATAAATATCAATCGAATTTGGTTGATTGGAAAATTCCCTTAGCCATTGGTCAGCTGTCACTATTTCTTCAGTGTTAGAGCCGCGCAGCTGTTGGAAACAGTGAGTGACCTGCAAAATTAAAGGATTATCCATTTGTATAATATTGATAAAAAAATAAAAATTGAAAATTATCGTTTATTTTCAAATTTTCGCAAAATATAACATAACAATTGCATTTAAGCCTTTGTGTTTTCGTAACTGGAACATTTCGAAAATTTTTTTGAGATTTTTGATTTTTTCAATTTTCTCGACAAATAACTTGTAAAATGAAGTTTTTAATCGATCAAAATAGTTAATAATACATTCATTAATTATATATCAATTTAGTAATATTTGTATAACTCATTGTCAACAATATATTTCAGGAAATATCAGCCATTATTAGTGGGGACGCTTCATTGGCCTGTAGAGAGTTTGCTGACTCGGTGATTCTCGGTACGAAATGAAAAATTCCATTACGAAATTTGAAATTGTTTATTCTTTTGAGCAGATATTATAGATATCTACCTCTACCAGATGCAGTGTATTCGGTCTATTCATGATTTGGGTTGTCTTGCGTTAAATTTTTATCCGTTGCCAGAAGTAGGATAAAATCAAATGAGTTATTTCCAGCACCTGCTTGTGGGCAGTGTAGCCCTTGAGCGATGGTAAAACCTCGTAAGTTTATAAAATTTCGAAAAAAAATTTCGAGAACGCGATGATCAAATTTGTTAGAAGATTTCTAGGAATTTCGATCATATGCCTATAGATGCTGCATGTGTTGTGAAATCCATTTTATCTCATTAGAAGACTGAATTGCTTTTCAAAAATCCATAAAACAAAAGTGAGCTCCAAGATTTGATTTTTCGCCATAGAACAGCATTTTAGAGAGTTCCATCAACAAAAACGATGAAAATTTTTCTTTTAATCATACGGGCCATGGTTATACAATTTTTTTGTCAAAATACGGACCATTTGGAGCTGTAGAAAGAGTATATCTGTCTTTTCAATTATTTGAAAGAAAATTTTTATAGAATTTTTTTGTAAATACGATTATTTTTAATTCAAAATCTCACAAATAAAAATAATCATATATCATACAAATAAAATTTTTGCAACATTTTTGAGCGCTCCCACACCCGTAAATCGCAAGCAAAAATTTTAATTTTTTAGAGACAAATGGTGGGTTTGACATCCACAAGTCAATATATGGCTTCCAAAATTTGATTTGTTTATATTTGGTCAATTGAGTGGTTTCACAATTTTATTTTTTATAGGAAATGTCTCTTACTCTCGACATCATTAAGCAACTACCAAAGGCCGAGCTTCACTGCCACTTGGACGGCTTCTGCAGGCCATCCACAATCATCGAGCTCGCCCGCGAACAAGGTGTTAAGCTCCCAACAGAGGATATCAATGAGCTCTCAAAGATCTTGACAGCTCCACCGGACTGCCCTGATCTCGTCACATACTTACGCTGCTTCGACGCCCCTCTCGACGTCATGCAGTACCAGTACGCTATCACAAGAATTTTCTACGAAGCCTGCGAGGACGCCTCTAAGGACGGCATCACATACCTCGAACTCCGCTACGCCCCAGCCCTCCACACACGCAGAGGCTTGAGTTATACTCAGATCCTTCAGGCCGCTGTCGATGGTGTTCACATGGCCCAGCAGAAACTCCCAATCACTGTCCGCATTATCTGCTGCATCATGCGTATGATGTCTCCAGAAGTCAGCAAGGAAGTCGCTGACGTCGCATGGAGATTCAGAAACTCCGGTGTCGTCGCTTTCGACCTTGCTGGCCCAGAAGCCGGCTTCCCACCGCACAAGCACCTTGAGGCCTTCCGTACAATGCGCCAGAAGGCCGTTGGTGTCACAATTCACGCTGGTGAGGCCTTCGGTGCTAAGTCTATCGAGCTCGCTCTCGGCTGCAACGCTTCTCGTATCGGCCACGGCACACGCATCGTTGAAGATGAGAAAGTTCTTCAGCAGGTTATCGACCGCAGAGTCGCCCTCGAGTGCTGCGTCTCATCCAACGTCCAGACAAAGGCTGTCAAGACACTCGATGAGCATCCAATCAAGAAACTCTTCGATCGCGGCGTCATCACAGTTCCATGCACAGATAATCCAACAGTTTCCGGTGTTACACTCTCTGGCGAGTATCTTCTCCTCCACCAGAAGTTCGGCTTCAACATCGAAGAGCTCGTTCGCTTGATGGACTACGGTTTCCGTGTCGCATTCGTCGATGAGACACTCAAGCGCCGTCTCAGAATCGAGGCCATCACAAAGACACTCAGAGTCCTCAGAGAGAACAACATCGACATCACACCAATCCTCAAGAACGCTGCCTACTTCACACCAATCGGACTTCAGCTTCCTGACGGATTCAAATTCCCAGCTCCAGTCCCAGAACTCACATTGGACATCGTCAAGTCCCTCACAAAGGCTGATACAGATACACGCCTTATCGGATCTGTTCCACTTAACATCTTGTACAAGTACTACACTAAGGCTGTCCCAGATAACAAGAAGCTCCAGAAGTTCGAAAGTTTCGAGCAGTTCGAACAGTTCATCCGCAACCCAGAAGATTCTCACCACGATAAGGCCAAGAAGATCGCTGCTGCCTGCCTTCAGACAAAGGAGGCCCTCACAGAGGGTGCTATCGGCATTCTCGATGATGCCATCGCCGATAACGTCGTCTATCTCGAAATCACAGTTGCTCCACAGCGCCACACAAAGCATGGCCTCACAGAGAAGGATGTTATCGATGCCCTCCACGAGGCCATCAAAGCTCGTGAAGGTAAGATCCTCGCAAGACTTGTTCTTTGCGTCAACATAGCTAAAGATTCTCCAGTCGTCGCTCTTAAGACAGCTCAGGCCTGCGTTGCTTACCCAGACGTCGTTGCTGGCTTCGCTATGATCGCTTCCGAACTTACAGACGATAACTTCCACTTCTACGACGAAGTTTTCGAATTCTTGAGAAACAACTACGTCAACGTTTCTATGTTCGCTGGCGAAAAGCACCCATCATCAGTGCAGCTCGCTATCGTTCAGGGCAACGCTCGTAGAATCGCTGGTGGTTTCAAGATCGCTGAATCAGATTCACTCCACGAAGTCGCTTCAAACGCTATCCCAGTTCTCTGCAAGCCATCTCCAAGATTCTCATCATCCGTCGCTCCAGTTTTCGCTGACTACAACGTCCGCTCACTTTACGATTTCGGTGTCCGCGTTGCTTACGTTTCCGTCCACGGCGCCTTCGACGGCAAGACACGCTCTCAGGAGTTGTTCGAAATGTGCCAGTCCCAGGGATTCGGTCCCCTCGAGCTCATCATGATCCTCAACCACGGCTTCTGTTCAATCTTCCAGCACTACGACGACCTCAAGAAGCTCCAGAACAAGTTCTGGACAGATACAATCAAGAACCTCACAGAAAGAGGCTTCCACCGCTTCCTCAACCCAACTTACCACGTTTAAACATGGTAACGACACAACAATAAGGTTTTATAATTAAAGTACTTAGTCATTTAGAAAAAGGCCATGTTTTTAGAATATAATAGAGCTAAAATATCTTAAAAATAATTTTTGCAACTTTCTTTTTTTCATCACACCTTCAGTTTTCCATCCAAATGAGTCAAAGCTGTTTATTACATTAAAATCAGCCTTTTTGCATCGAAATAATGAAAAATCATAATATTAATTTATTAAAGGGGTTAGCAAAAATATGCAGGGATCATCAAAAAAAAAATAAAAAACGTATTTTTCTATTTTAGGGTCTAACACCTTTCATACTAATTAATGCAATCTTCAGCCGAAGCCAAGAAAGCTTTCAAACATTGCTGCAACGGCTCTGAAGAATCGTTTATGACATTAGTTCCTGGAAGCGTCAACATAAATTTCCAAATTCCGACAAGTGAATTTAACAGATTGTTCCTAGAGAACCCATCTTTCCTCCATTGCGCTGCTGCACACGGAAAAGAAAAGATGGCAGCACTTCTAATCAATTTAGGCATAAATTTAGATCTTCGTGATGGAAAAGGCAGAACTGCAGCTGCTTTAGCCTGTTATTACGATAATCCTCGCACACTAGAAGTCATATTGCAAGGAGGAGCTGATCCTTTTATCAATGATTACAACGGATATGCTCCAATTCACTGGGCTGTATGGAAAAACAGTATTGACTGCATCAAATTACTACTAAACTACGGTGCTGATCCATGTGCTCACAATTTCGCACTCAGAGAGCCAATTCACATTGCAGCACGCCAAGGATTTGTTCCGCTTTTAGAATTCTTACTATCAAAAGGCGCAAATATTAATGCACAGACAATAGATGGACGAACACCACTTTACGAAGCAACATGCGCAACAGATGATGCATCGAAATCACAAGGAAGGGTCGAAACTGTTGAATTCCTACTAAATCACGGTGCTGACGCATCAATGCCTGACTTGATCGGTCGAACTCCCTTGCATTGGTCATCTTTTTACGGACATCTCAAAGTTACTCAGCTTCTCCTTGAGCATAACGCAGATGTTACAATGGCAGATGATGAAGGAGTCTGCCCTATCCATCTTGCCTGCTTGTCTTGCGTGCTAGACTTAGTTGCTTCTCTCACAAATGCAGGCGCTGACTTAAATTGCAGCGATAAGCACATGAGAGTGCCTCTGCACTACGCAGGCAAGGCTGGCTCTCTTGCTGTCGTTAAATACCTGCTCGCGAGACATGTTAAGACAGGAATTGCTGATGACAACGGAGATCTTCCTATTATGGTCGTGGATCCACAAAATACTGAGATAATTGAAGAAATTCAGAGACACTCCGATCAGTCGAAGCAGTTTATGGCAAAAATTCAGCCGAAAGCAGCCAACAATTCTTCTTTTCGAAATTAATCTTTTTCAGTTTTTATTATTTTTGTTTTGTTATAATAAATATCACCTCTTTGTTAAAAATAATCAACTTTTAACTCTTATCTCTCATTCAATATTTTTTATTTTTATTTTTTGATGCAAAGTATCCATTAGCAGTGAATTATCATACAAAAATTTCAAAATAATGACAAATTCTATATTGTTCTGCTTTGTAATTCATAAAATTGTAAAATATATTTTGTATATCAAAATTTTGATGTTTTCTGACAATTCAAAATGTATATTTATGCTGTAATCAAAGATATCAATGTATTGTTCAATACATCAATTGCAAATGGACTAAAATTAAAATACCATAATTTGTATTTTGAATAAATTTATTAAATTACAAGTTAATATTGAGAGAGTAACCAAAAGTAACAGGATTGAATGAGTTAAGAGCATTTGTTGTTGATCTAACTTTAACATCAAGCCATGGACGTGGTGAAAACTTGGCCATCATCTTTATACCTCCATCTTGACAGCAGTAGCATGTGAAATCGGCCTTTCTTGGAAGATGCATGCCAATCTCGATTTTTGGTGACTCATGGAGGTTTGCATGAGCCATAAACCCGAGTGTTCCGAGCTTAAATTGGTTTGTGCCACCAATTGTTAATGATTTTTGAAGAATATCAACTATCGAAAAAATTCCTTTTGTTTTTGTTCCTTTAATTATACCAACTTGAAGAGTATTCGCTGTTAACTGTGCAATGTCAGCAGAAACACAGCAAAGCGCGCCATTTTGATGAAGAGCTGAAGCTGTAAGTTGCGCGTTATTTTCTGTAACAGAACCGTTCAGTTTAGCCTCAAATGTTGATGATTTAAAGGCACAAAGAGTAAGAATTGAGTTGAATTTTGAAATACCGACAGCAATTTTTGCTGATATTGGATGAGAATCGATAATACCTGCGAGTGCGATTCTTCCATCGTTGAAAATAGGCTGCCTCATGAATACTGTTGGCGTAAACTGCTTTGTTGCTAGATTTGCTTCGATTTTGAAATTTTTATTAATTTTCTGAAGAACTGAGAAGAAAGCTGATGAGTTAGACTCCAGCATTCCATGGCATAAAGTATTATTATGACGTACTTTTGTTGTAACTTTTGCATTGTTTAAATCAACTTCATCTTCTAGCAAAAAGAAAGTTGCGTTGTACTTCTCCCTTTTGACATTAAACGAAAGGCCATTGACATCATTAACTAAAAGATGATTAAAGATTCTCTTCTGTAGTTTTCTTAAAGGTTCAAATTCCATTTTTTATTTTTAACACTTCCCCTCTTTATTTTTTTATGACCCTTAAATATATTCTTCATTTCTGATTTTTACCCAATGAAGTGCCTATATTAAGGATTTAGTTTACTCAAAAGAATCACAACACAATTCTATGCATTTCATTACTCTCAACAAATTCAATTCTACAGTCTAAATTCTTTAGCACTTATTACTATATGGAATCGTTATCATACGCTAGAATTTCCACAACATTTCACCCTACTCTCTTTAAGTTTCAGAGTTTTTATTATCAAATTCTTGATTATTCAATATTGATTGAGAATATAACACAAATACTATCTCATGTGTCTGTGTTTCTTTTCATCGAAATGAGCGAGTTATACCATTTGAGTATTTATGTTTCAGTTTTTCTATATCATTGCGTTAAAAATCTATATAATTCTTGATCATTCAATATTGCATCAAATATTATACATGTCGAAATGGATCTAGAATTTAGATGCCATACGGTAGTCTGGTGCCGATTTTTCTAAAATTTTAGCAAATATCTATTAAAAAAATCCAAGGCGGTTTTGGATTTTTGCGCCAGCTTCAATTGTACACCACAAATATGATATTTCATCATTTTTGATGCTGATAAAAAAGGTGATGTGATTTAGTCAAAAATTTTCATTTTATGATTTTACAAAACCGATTTCATTATTTTTGATGTTTTCCGAGTCAATCGACACATCCAAGAAATTTCTCAAAACCAGCGAAATCAAGCAGAACAAGAGCCTCGTCTCATTGTGCGAGTTAACACTTAGGGAAGAGGAGCAAGAACAAGTTATTTCTCT
>MRSU01011412.1:0-46960 GCA_008369845.1 Trichomonas gallinae
TCTTCGGAAAATTAACAAAAGCGGAACGTGAGATTGTTCTTATTGACGAAAAGAAGCTTCAGATCACCGATTTCATCACATGCAACACAACAAGTGGTGTTGTTGTCAACTGGACACTCAACACAGAAGCAACCGCGACAAAAGTAGACTCTAAAACAGTCAAATTGACACGATCTAAGAAAGACTGTTTGATGACAGTTATTAGTCCATCCGATTCCGAAATCATCTTTGCAGACAATGTTTCTCCTAATTCGTGGGATGCTGCCAATCCAAACACTATGCGTGTAATTGTTCGTTCTCGATATTCATCTGGTGAAAGTAAGAATATTGTTGTAACATTGGAGCCTCAATATTGAAATTAATGAAAATTCTGAAATCATTATTGCATACTATAGCTAGTGATAGCTAAAACACGTGGTAACCTTTGATTATCATTGCATGACGAGATCTTAATAGATATATAATTCATAGAAATGTTATCTTAGCATCATAAAGTCCAGGCGCAGTCAATTTTCATTGATTAAATTGAGAAATCTTGACTGAATAAATATAGAAATATTCATTATTTTTATTCATGAAAATCGACTGCGCCTGGACTTTATGATCAACAGGTGTGAAATATTCACAGATCTTTAATCCTAGCATATATGAAATAATAAATTCTCTAAATATCTAATATTAAGTTTATTCTCTAAATATCTAATATTCTCTAAATATCTAATATTCTCTAAATATCTAATATCAAAATTTGTCATGTAAAGTTTATTACAATGCAAAATTGTATTCACCACTAAATTAATATATAAACTCGAATTCAAGGAGACTAGGACATTGTTGGGCTATGGTTCAGGAGATGACATGTATAGTTTCATATTTTTATATGTAATGTCATGAAATTTGCTGGCTTATATTTTTTGTCCCTAGTTTAACGTTCAATATGCACCTTATCAGACCAGCTTTGACTCGCTCGCAGGGATTTTTTTCGACTTATTTTTTTAGAGCGAAAATCGTGATCGAACGAGCGTAAGTCTGAGGCACTCGATAGAGCGTCCAGCAATACGCTTATGTGATGGGAGAAAACATTAGTGATGGGGTTAAGCTGCAGAAATTGGATTGAAAAAGGTGAATTTTTGATTTTAAAGCGGAGCAACTGATGACGATCAAATTGCAAGCGAAGAATAGCGCAGCATTTTGATCATCATCGGCTGCGGAGTCTACGCAAAAGGAAATTTGATAAAAAAATTACATGTCAAATATGACATGTAAAATTTGATCCGCAACTTTGTCCGGCACTCAAT
Source organism: Trichomonas gallinae (assembly GCA_008369845.1). Classification (NCBI taxonomy): domain Eukaryota; phylum Parabasalia; order Trichomonadida; family Trichomonadidae; genus Trichomonas; species Trichomonas gallinae. The sequence continues at coordinate 1,299 of MRSU01011412.1, forward strand.
TCAAGATGGTCTTATGATGTCTCTGATTTTGAATTTGGAGAATCTCGCATTTTGCTAGTGAAAAATTAATGTTTGGCTAATTAGTAGCTAATTTACATAGCGCTCATCTCTTATTACAATTTCTCGAAACAAAACAGGTTCACATTTTTATTCAGTTCCTCCTATAAAAAGCCACTCCTATTACAGCCTTACTTTTTCATATTACATCGTCATTTTACACAATTTTCGCATTAAAACAAATTGGATTCGGGCTTTTATATTGATATTTTTCAGTTTTAATGTTATTTTTTAAATCAATGTACAATAGCAATGTTAACCATGCAACATGATATATAAAAAAATATTCGTTGGCGGGGTTAATTTATATCCGACTCAAATTCAATTTGGTAGACTCACATCATTTGAGATTTCTTTTTATTTTGTTGTTTTCGTCCTTTTTCTAAAATTCTGACGATTTGAGATCACGAAAAGTGCCAATTTTCAATGAGCGATGCTGAATATTCAGATGAGCCAACTGGCGCTAAGATTCGTCAAAAGAACATCAAAATAATTATTGCTGCAGCTGTTTCTGCAGTTGTTGTCGTCACAGTTGCTGTAATTCTCGTTGTTATCCTCGGAAATAAATCCAAAAAAGACAATTTAGTCAATTCAAAGTCCAAAACAGAAACTGCTACAACTCCAAAGGATGGAAATACTACAACACTCAATGATGGAAACCCTACAGAACCAGAAGATGGGAATGAAGAAAAACCTGGTGAAGGAGAAAACACCGAAACAGACGAAGGAGATCCTGGTAATGGAGATACTGGTAATGGAGATACAAGCGAAACTGACAAAGAAAATACTGGTGACGGAGAAACCGAAAATGATGGTTCAACTACAGGCAATGGAGATGAACCAAAGAATGAAGATGAAAATCCAAAACCTGTAGTAAAACCAAGACCATACTTACTCCTGAGAGAAGGTGATATTGAGCGTATCAACGAAAAAATCCAATCAGATCCAGCAATGAAATGGGCTTACAGGCAGTTTGCCAGACAAGCTTCTAAGCTATTGGATATATCAGAGCCACTCAAGTATAATCTTAAAGGCAAACGACTTTTAGACGTTTCACGTGCTGCCGTGAAAAGAATTTTCTTTTCATCATTCATGTACAAATTAAAGAAAGACGTAGCCTATTTAAACCTAGCAGAAAAGGAATTAAATGCTGTCTGTTCATTCGAAGATTGGCATCCTTCTCACTTCTTAGATGTCGCTGAGATGACATTTGCTGTCTCCATAGGCTACGATTGGCTCTATGATGATTTGAAACCAGAAACAATAGAGCTCTGCAAGGAAGCTTTGTATAAGAAAGGATTGATGCCTTCTCTGAACCATAAATTGAACTATTTCTTGAGAGTCAAAAACAACTGGAATATGGTTTGCAATTCAGGCATGTTGTTCGGTGCAATCGCGATCTATGATTCTTATCCAGAAGTCGCACAGCAAATCATTCAGAGATCCATTGATAATATCAGGACCTCCATGCCTGAGTACGCCCCAGATGGTGCTTTTCCTGAAGGCTACGCATACTGGGATTACGGAACTGAGTATGCTGGAATGATGTTTGCTCAGCTCGATATATCATTTGGCACCGATTATGGTTTGTCTGATTTACCTGGCTTCAAAGAATCAGCCAGATATATGGGCTATATGATAGGAACATCGAACTTGGCATATAACTACTATGACTCTGGTATTAACGGACTAGTTCTCAGCATTCTTTATTGGTTTGCTGATAAATTTAATGATCCTTCATTGGCCTTCATGAATAATAACTATTTGACCACAAATTACAAGTTTGGAGGCGATAGATTTTCACCAATTGTGTTTATTTTTGGCTCAAAACTCGACTCTACAAATTTCCCCGAACCTAGTGAGAAGCTATGGCATGGAAACGGAAAGAATCCTGTTATTTTAATCAGAACAGGATGGACTGGAAACAACGGAGCTTATGTTGGCATGAAAGGCGGCTCAGCATCAAATTCTCATGCGCATATGGACAGCGGTAACTTCGTTTTCGACTATAATGGTGTCAGATGGGCATATGACCTTGGAACTGTTGATTACACAAAACTTGAAAAAGCTGGTGTCGATCTTTGGAACTTTAAACAAGATTCTCAGAGATGGGATGTATTCAGAATTTCTCCAGCTGGTCACAGTACGATAACAGTTGATAATGATAAATTTGATGTGAATGCCATGTCCGAAATAACTGAAGTCATTAAAGAGGATAACAGACTCGGTGGAAAAATTGATCTCACTAGTCAATACTTCGGAAAACTATCTAAAGCAGAGCGCGAGATTGTTTTGATCGATGAGAAGATCTTGCAGATCACAGACTCCATCACATGCGGCTCAGCAGATGTTGTTGTCAGCTGGACACTAATCAATCAGGCAACTGCAACTAAAGTTGACGACACAACAGTGAAACTGACTAGAACAGATCCAAATATCAAAGATTCAGTCGTTGAAAGAGAATGTTTGATGAAGATTCAGAGCCCATCTGATGTTGAAATCATCATTACAGACAACACAGGCCCTAATTCATATGATGAGCCCAATGATGGTACATCAAGAGTTATTCTTCGCACACCAATTGCCGCTGGAGAAAGCAAGATGTTCATTGTAACCCTTGAGCCTCAATATTGATTTGTTGTTATAAACGTATTTTTATGCATGTTTATAGCAACATTATTGTTTATGGTCTAAGATGTATCATTTATAGCTTCTTGATAGAAGTATCGTTTGTGCGTAGAGTTTGATCCTTTATTAATAATGATTCCTTGTAGGCATTCAACAGCTTCACGAAATAAAAAAATGATTTTGCTTTATTTTGCAATTTCACAACAAAAATGTATATTCCAAAAAGTAATATTTATATATAAAAACAATAAAAAATTACGCTTTTCTTGCGTTTGCTATGAATGTTTCGGCCATCTTCTTATACTTCTCGTGCTTCGTTAAATTCTCGAAGTATGTGACTAAGTTCTTGCTCTTAAACGATTTGCAAACTTCAGGATAGAAACTCATAGACACTATAACTGAAATAGCGTCTGATGCGTGCGCTTTCTCTGACAGAAGATCAACGAGAGTAGATGCGAACTCTATGTAATCAGGAACATATGCAACATGTGCGAGTTTATCGAATGTGCTCAGAGCGTTCGTGAATATCCTCGGCTTATTAGCTTTGACAGTGCACTCTATATACTTCTTGAGGAATCCTGCCTCACTTAATCGCTTCAGGAAATTCGCGTTTAAGTCTGCACGCCTTATTGTACTTGAAACGACGAAATGCATCCTGTGTGGATCTGCAGCCAAAGCGTCTCTCAACAGAGCTGGGAATCCATCAAGCAATGTCGCCTTCTGTCTTAACTCTTTCGTCTTGAAAATCACCAAGAAAACTCTCATGACTTCGATTGGATGTTTCTTCGATTCTTGCATCCACTGTGTGTTATCGAGCAAGAATTCTGGTCCCTTCTTGTTGGATGCCATGCGAAGAATGATGATCCATGGTAGAGGACTCTCGTTCGACCTAAAAATCAGCGCATTAAGTAATGGAACCGATGCAGGTATCTTTTCTATTCTCAGTAACAATGTTAGCACGCTTTGCCATATGTCATCATCTAGTAAATGTGCAGCAGCACGTGTATAATCAAGTCCGCTGCCGACATCGCCATAAATTATTGCCAATCCGTTGTAAGCAGCGCAAATTGTTCTAACATCCTTGGAATTTACGTACATGAGAAATATGGATCTGATGTGTATTGTTCTTTCTTTCGCGTACATTTCGTAATTTGTTATCAAATAATGGAAAATCGCAAGATACATGTATCCGCATGTCTTTCCAACGAGAGAATGAAGGACAGAAAACAAGTTGTCGAGGATTGGCCAAGGATTTGGCAGAGAAAGAAGTTGTTTGATGTAAAAACTGTATAAAATTAGCATTTTTTCGGGTCTGATATCCATTAATGCTGTAATCATTTCGCAATGTGGCTGTCCAAGATGTTTTGGAGCGTCAACAAACAAAACTTCGTAACAATCTGCAATCGCATCAGCTGTTTGCTGGGAAATTGGTAAAGTAGTGAAGAACTTTGTGTTTACGAAAGATTGGATGAATTGCTTGTTTCTCTTCATCATTAATCTGCAATTATTAATAATTGTGTTCAAAATATCTGGAGGAGTTGAAGGTTTGATGTGGACACTTATTGGATCCCAAAATGGCGGGAATTGAATTGGTTCGATCGTTTTTGCGTAATATTCAAGATATCTAACGAAAAGTGAATTATTATAATCGCCGAGGATTTCATCTGCATGAGCTGATTCTGTATTATCCTCTTCTGATCCAGAAGAATAACTATATTGCGAAGAAATTGTTGGATCTTTCTGTGGTTGAGCTGGCTGCTGTTGCTTTGGTTGAGGAGCTGGCTGCTGTGGTTCTGGCTGTTGAACAGGCTGTGGAGATGGTTGTTTTTGCTGTGGAGCTGGATTATCTGATTCAGAATATGTGCCTCCTTGTTCTATTAAAGTATCTGTTGTCTCTGACTGTTCCTGAGCCATTTTATCTCTCATTTCTTCATCTTTATCTATGATTTGCAAGAATTTTGTAATATCATACCTATGAGTGTCCGGAAATGCAACTTTTCCGCTAGCAAGAATGTCTCTGATTTCTTCGAATGACGGCCTGTTCTCTGGGTTCCTATCCCAGCACCTTCTGATTAATTTTTGCATCGCTTGTGGAGTTGCGCGTGTAAATTCGGGTCTTTCGTTGTTTTGTATGACTGCTTTGAAGATGTCGTTGACTTTCAATCCCCTGAATGGGCGAACATTCTCGTTCATTTCGTATAAAATCATTGCAAAAGCATAAACATCGACTTTTCGATCGTAATCTGTAGATTGAATGAGTTCTGGCGCCATGTAGTTAGGTGTGCCGATCTTTGCTGTCATTCCAGCAGACCCGTGCTCTTCGAATCTCGCGATACCAAAATCGCAAATCCTTGGGAAAAGGCGAGAGTCAAGCAAGATGTTGGCAGCCTTCAGATCTCTGTGAATGATTCCGAGTGAGTGAAGATGGCACATGCCATGCGCAATGCCAATCGCGATAGCAGTTAATTGTGTGCCAGAAAGTGGCTCTACGCCTGCCTTTTTGCGAACGTATTTATCTAGAGATCCATTAGGCATGAATTCTGTGACAATAGTATATGGAGGCTGTGCAGTAAATCCGATAAATGGAACTAAGAACATATTATCACAGCGAGCGAGTGTTTCGATTTCACCAATGTATCTTCTAAGACGATTTCCTTCTAATCTTTCTGCAAAAATTTGTTTAACTGCGCATTCAACGCCATTTTTCTTGTAAATTGCTCTTTGTACTTCGCCAAAGCCACCTTTTCCGATAACATCGCCGAAGTCGAAGTCTTCCATCTTCACGACGAGTCTTGATTCCTCCTGACTGAATTCCTGGAGGTATCTTTTGTAAACACTCATCGCTTTACTATGATTTTTAAAATTTCAAACGGAGATCTAAAATCTGACAAATAAACTCTTACATTTGTTATGTAAATTATTGAAAATTATAATTATGACGTGTAAAATATTAAAATTGTCGTGTAAATAAACTGCCACTGATATAATTTTTGTCATGTAATTTTGAAAAAATTGTTATGTAAAGTTTTGATTTTAGATATTTTTGTCATATAAAATTTTATTTTGTCATGTAAAACTTTAGCATTATTTAAAATGTCATGTAAAATGAAAAATTGCAATGTAAAGTTATAGATATCTTTGTGTTATGTAAAATAATTTTTTGCCGTGTAAATTTTTGGCAAAAAAAATAAGAAAAATGCCGTGTAATTATGGAAAAATTGACGTGTAAAACTGGCAAAATTTTAGAATGGAATTAGAGTTTCTTGAAGCGATTTTATCAGATGAAGATGATCAAGAGAGGAATGAAGCAGCTGCAAAACTTCTAGAGTTTTGTTTGAATGCTGAAAATATACCAAAGATATTCGAAGTTTTAAGTATTTTAGCAATGGTCGAAAAATTTTCCGAATTATCAGTTTTACTTATTGCATTCCGTCCTTTATTCAAATTACCGATAGATTTCACAACTGATCAGCTTCAATACATTCTTGAAAGAACATTTGATATTATTTTCAAAACAGAAGAAAAATCTGCTAGATTCTTCTATCCAATCATAGATATTATAATACAACGATATCGTTCAGGCTTAATTACACATATAAAAAATGCTGCAAATTTATTAATTAATTCAGATTACGCATTTAAAGATACTGCTATGAGTTTCATAGCAAGATATGCACCAGAAATAATAGATATAGATGTTTTACCAGAAGATACAATAGATATATTATGCGAAGAAATATTTACTCCAATTTCTGAGCATCTGAACTCAGAACATTCAGAAATATTTGAAATTGATGTTCTTCAACTTGTCAACTCAATGTTTTCAAAGTTAGAAAGTTTTATTCCAATTATGGGCGAAGTTGCTGAAAAAATATTAGAGAATGGCCAAAGCTTCCAATATATACTCAAAAATGATATGATAGAGAATTGGGTTACGATGGATATTTGGGAGTTACTTAAAAAATACCAAAATCATGAAAATCAATTTTACAGAATGAAAGCAATAAAAGCTTTATGTGCTTTCTTGGATTATGATACAACAGAAGAAGATGCGTGGAATATAATAAGTGACTTAGTTTATGATCTTACACTAAAAGAATTTGAAGATGTTGATGAATGTCAATTTGAGTTTCATTCTAATCCAGACGAAAAGACTTTATCTGTCAGAGGTGCCATTCTTGAGCTATTGATGCGTTTGAATGGTGAAACTAAGCAAATTGACGAAAATCATTTCATGATTAATGGAATTAAAATATATTTCAATGATAATGAAGCAGAATCATTTGCTTACTACATTCTCATGAAGTGCAATAAGGCAGATTTGATAGATGTTGAATGGTTATCCCAAAATATTAATCCAACATCATTAAATTTAATTTCAAAATTAGATTTTGATTTAGCTTTAAGAATTTCTCAAGAATATTTAGATTCCGATGACAAACCACTAGCTATATGTGCAAATAATATTGCAAAGACACAAATACAAGATAAATTTGAACAAATTATTCAAAAATTCGAAAAACATATTAGTGACGCTCCTGAATTCGCTATAATGGCTGATACACTCGATGACATATTAGCTGAAGCTATAGAATACGTCAAAAAAGAAGAAAATCTTCCTAAAGAAAAAATTATTAATATTCTTGATACATCAGCGTATTTGATGTTCAAATATACAGAAAACTATTGTGAAGGTAGCTTAATGTTGCTTTTCACAATTGCTGCTGAAAAAATCGACAAAATTCCATATGATATCATGAAAAAGTTAGTAGATGCAGTAATAGAGACTTTAGATGCAAGAATCATGATAGACTCAGACGTTTTCCTATTATTAACGAAGTTATTAGAAAAAGTTTCCGAAATTCCAAAATTATTTTTCGATTTAGTCATGAAAATAGAAAGAATATTTACAAAGTATCAGCCATATTCTCTGAGCCCGTTCATTCTCTTGTCCGCGTTGATTCAAAGGGAGGTGGACATCGGATCTATAATACAAGACTTCATTTTCGAAGGCTTGCAGAACGCGAAAGAAGATTTCGATGTTGGTTGCTATATTTTGGTCGCTTCAACGATAGTAATATCGTGTGATGGAGATCTGTTGTTTGACTTCAGTGAAGCAATGGATAAATGGATATCAAAGCCTGATTGTTGCAAATATTCTCGATTATTAAAATATTCTGCGAAAGCATTGAAATTATTGGCTTCTGAAAGGAAAGATAAGAGATTTGAGGAAGCAGCTAATATAGTTTTAGTAACAGAGCCAGATGATGAAATGAATGATGAAATTGAAGTCGTCTTACCTTATGATGGGTAAAATAGACAACTGTTGTTTTGCGTAGTAATTTCCTTTTTCAGTCATATTTCCTAATTATAACTGTAAATTTAAATTAGGAATGATAAATTAATTACGAATTGTTAGGAGTAAAATTATTCGCCAAATAGGCATGCACAAACTGCTACTGCAAATGCTTGGAAAATTGATAAAGTTTGATATCTGGTAAGAATAAATTCATCTTGGTATTTTTGTTTTAACGATAGAACTATTTTATCCTTATATAGTATAGCAAAATCGAGTAAGTTACTGCTGCAGTTTTTGTTCATTTGAGGAATGAGATGTGAATCATCATTGTTTTGACCGTCAGGATTTAGAAAAACGTGTGGTAAATGGCAATCCCCAATCATTAGTAATCGATTTCTTATGTTGTCTCTTGAACAAATTTCGAATGCATATTGCGAGGCCGTTTTTTCGATAATACCGATATAATGTTCTGAATTTTCGATGAATTTCAATGCACTTGTTGATACTATGTATTTTCCTGATTTATTGTCGATAATGCAAGAAAGAACTAATGATTCTTCGTCTCTTGTATATAAATAGTACTTAATTTCATCTTTTATCTTGCGCCTAGAGATAATGAAAGACCTCTCCGATATACCATCTGGTATTTCTAGGATATTTCGTTGAAAATCTTCCAAACTCATTTTTCAAAATAATCTTTTTTTATCATTTTATTCACGAATTTGATGTGTATAATGCGAATATATTATGTTTTTAACTTTAAAATGTGCTTATATGCTTTATTTCAAGAAATCAATCAAATATTGTTTTCTTTAGTTTCTGGTTTTTTGCTGCTATTATAGGTCTATATCGTCTACACTGTTGATTAAGGCAAACCACAATTTAACAACTAAAAAATAAAAAAAAAATTAAAACGTGATTTATTATTTTAATAATCGGAACAATGAAAAAGGTTGATATTACAGTGGATCATCGTTTATAATGTCTCTATAAAAAAGTAATAACATTTATCTGACAAGTTTGTTGATATACTCAAGATAAACTTCGAGTGTTTCGTCGCTGAGTCTTTCAAGAGAGCTTAAGCAAACCTTAGCAGCCTCTGCGCTTTGTGGAATCAAATTGCATAATGTAACGATTTCGTATGTAGAGAGTGAGTCAGCGCAGAAAGACTTAATTGTTTCTAAGTCTTCGACATTTGAAATATGTGAAAATTCTGTTGCATATTCATAAGCTTGGCCAACAAGATCTTCATTGTTTGTATTTTCTAAGGCTGAAGCCTTAAGGCAGCGTGAAACTTCGAAGTTTGTGAGGCAAGTGTTCGATGCAATAAATCTCTCGTCGAATTTGATCTGGCTAACAGACATTAAGAGATTTTAAAAGTGACAAACAAAAGTGACTATTTTGACTGCTTTATTTTTAGAAAATTACATGTCAAATATTATATTTACGAGACAAAAAAGCAAAAAAATCTTTTACGTATTTTATTAATTTCTTTTATCTAGATCAAATTCGAACATTATTAAAATGAATTTTTGACGGCCGTCAGAAAAGTGATAAACAAAAGTGAAGATCATACCTGCCTTCTGCGAGAGCTAGCAAAAACCAATAGTGAGGAAGAACTGAAATCTTATTTTCGCACTGAGTGAGTCATATATTAGAATTATAATATAGATAATCTTGGATTGATTTTAGTGATTTGATGAATAAATTGTTTTATGAAATTTTTACGTGTCAAATATATATTTACATGACAAAAAAATATTAGAAAAATCATATGAGCATTTTTATTTTAAATTTTTGTTTGTATTTACTTGTATTTAAATAATGATTTGTTAAAACAGAAAAATAAATGTCTGAAGTTTTTACATCAAAAATTACGGAAGAAGAAAAGTCAGAGTTCAAAATTCAGATGCCCCCTAAAATCGTCATAGGGCCACTTAGGTTTTTTGAGCCTTATGACTTTACCTTCTCTACTGTTGCAAAGGGAAGATGGTATAATCGAAAACTCATTGACGTTTTTTCAGAAGAATTTAAGCGTGTACCACGTGCAACACTTGAAGATAGAATAAAACAAGGAAAAATACTTGTAAATGGCAAACAAATTTCACTCGATTATGTTATTCAACAGCATGATAAGATTTTGCACACAGCACCTAGAATTGAATCTCCTACATATAACGTTGATCCACATGTAATTGGTGAAACTGATGAATTTATTGCAATTTATAAACCAGCTTCATTACCAATTCATGCAACTGGCGGATACTTCTATAATTCTCTTATAAAACAGATAGGCACGCATTATTTCCCAGTTCACAGACTAGATAGAGTCACATCTGGAATTATTGTTATGGCCAAGTCAATGCAAGCAGCAAAGAAGTTCACGGAAATGCTCGATGCAAATAAAATCAATAAAACGTATGTTGCACGTGTGCTCGGCCAGTTTCCAGCAGAAAAGAAAATAGTTGATCTTCCAATTTTGGAATCCAAAGATTCTCGTGCTAAAATGCAATGTGGAGAAGGTGGTAAAGAGTCCAAAACAGAGTTTGAATTAATTAAAACAAATGGAAAAGAAAGTATTGTAAGATGTCATCCAATTACTGGAAGAACTCATCAGATTCGCGTCCATTTAGCTGCAATTGGTTTCCCAATCTCTAATGATACATTCTATGGTGGCACTGAGCTCTCTATAACACAGGAAGAGAATCAGGCGCTAACAGAAGCAAAATCTAGAGGTTTGCTCGCTGAAGAAATAGAAGCTGAATGGCTGAATCACGAAATATCCTTCCAAATATACCTTCGCTCCGTCCACTACCAATGCGATCTCTTTGATTTCGAAATAGAAATGCCTGAATGGGCAAAATTAGACTGATTTGTATATATTATTGTATTGTTTATAAATATATTAGATTACATATTATATCCTTTCATACAACAAATCTAAGCATACAAAGAAAAAAAACATTTGAAATTCATTAATACATATATTTAAAGACTAAGCAAATAAAAATTAATTATAATTCAAGATTTTTCATCGATATGAAGGATGTTGAGTAATCATTACAAATGATATTTTTTGATAATCATTAATTAACATTTTTAAAGAACAAGTATGTGAAAATTACTTATAACCTGAGATTTTAAATCGATATGAATGATGTTATATTATAATTACAGATGATATTTTTAGATCTTCAATAATTATCATTTTTAAAGAATATTCATGTGAAAATTATTTATAATTCGTGAATTTAAATCGATATGAATCATGATGTGATATGATTGCGAATGATATTTTTCAAAATCAAAAATCAATTTAGATGAACCATTTTTTGTGATACAATTAGATTATATAAGTAATATATAATTGAAATAGATGATTTAAATGCTAAATTTGATGAAAATTTGGAAAATTTAATATCATGATCCATTTTTAAAGTGATAAAACCGTAAAGCAGGCCATGGTGTATCTAAAATGATTGGAAAATTGTGAGTTTGAGAGGAACAATTGATGAGTGATTTATTCCCTAGTGAAACCCCTTTAACCAAGGAAATTTTACAGGGGTTTTACAAAGATAGGTTGAATAATGATCAATTTTTCATCACCTTCATCAAGAATCATGGTTTACGGTTGTTTTTCGAGAATGTTTTCATCAAAAATGATAATGTTTCGCTAGGAAAGATCGCTACATCAATATTCGTTATTTATCCGAACAGTAAACTATATTCCAACTTCAATGCATCGAGTGTAGTTAAGTATTTCAGATCAACATTGTCGAGTGGAAAAATTCGCGCTACAATGTCCGAAACAGCAGCTGTTTTCATATCTACAATCATTTCGTTTATATCTCCTTACAATAAAAACCTCACATCAATGATAATGAAAAATATGTTTCAGACATTTCACAATTTTGTGCATACAAACTGCACGAATGTCTATGGGCACTGCTTTACACAACTCCTGAAATCATACAACGACGATTTGATGCCACCACCAAATATCACGATATACAAAGCCTTACAAGCTGAATTTGACGCCTGTCCTGAGGCCAGATCGTCAATATTCGAGGCGATACTTGATTGTGCGCTAACAATTCCTAATGCTTTAGCTCCTTTAAACAAAGCAATAAGAATTGGTTTCTGGTTTAACTGTGGAACAGCATCATTGAACCAAGTAATCTGGTTTATGACGAAAATTAATGAGAAAGACCCATCATCAGTCACTCAGTGCATTCCATTCATGCTCAAAGCTCTTTTGGCGAAATGCTGCGATTTTGAGTTCCTTGTTAAAGCTGTAAATATAATCGACGAGCAGCTTCAGCTTGGATACATTAATGTGGCTACATTATTGGAGTGGAATTTCCTCTCTGCTTTTATTTTAGGAGTTCCTGAAAATTATTTAATCGATCTATTCACGCAACTGCCAGCATTCATGCATATTTCTGTTGAAATATTCTCACTCCCTGGATCTGTATCATTCAGACCATCAGTTTTCCAAAAAGTTACTGCATTAGCAAGTTATTTTCCAAATTCAACGCAATTCGTCGGAATTTGCACTGGATTCTTTATTGCTGATCCAACAAGCATGAATATGAAGCTTTTGCTGCAAGCATCTGAGTTTACAAAAGATCCTTCTTTATTAAGATCGTTAATCGTTGTCTTTGGTACAAAGCGTGAAACTCCGAAGATATTTGTATCTATTGGAGGCATTGCATGGCTGTTTAATCAGTTTAACACAGGATTTTTATCCGCAGATATTATTGCTGACGTTACTGGCTCTTTAGTTGCATATGGTGGCTTCCCTGAACTTGAAGACTGTATCTGGAACCTACCAAAAGACTCCCCTTTCTTCTCTTTGCCTCAACATTTAATCGAAAAAATGATTTACGGCACAAATCACTCAAAATACAGACCAATCCGCACATATTCAATGTACCCTTACTTCAAGCAGTCGAAAGTTTTAGATCCTTACAATGCATATATCCTCGGTAGATATTATTTAAACAGATTCATAAAAGATGGCGGTGATCTTTTCGAATGCCCATGCATTACGCAGATTGCTAACCAATATATGGATCCAAAACACATCAAAACAATTATTTCGCGTCCATATTCAATAGAAATGTTCTGCGACACTAAAAAGGACCATTTTCCGCTATTTCAGTTCTATCCGAGAAGCCAGGAGTCGAGTTTCCAAATGAATTATACAATGATTTCATTTTGGTTTAAATTTATGGACAAAATCGAAAGTTCTACGTGGTTTTTCCAGGCAGATGACTTTGAACTTGCTTTTGTTAACAAGGATCTTGCACTTTGTGCATCAGGATCAATCACAACTGTTCCAATTGATCAGCAAAAATGGAATTTGTGCGTAATTAAGATACAACCTTATCTGATGTCAACAGGAATTATTATAAACATAAATGATAGTCAATATACTATCGAAATGAAACAAAAGCGTCAAAATCTTTCATTTGCGAATTTCAGGTCTGTTGGGCAAACTGTGATGTTCATTGGATCGGCAATAAGACTCTTCAAAGCTCCACCAAATATAGCAAACATTTTATCGCTTGGTCCGAGATATATAAATTATACATCTGGAAATCCTGAAGACAAAATCATCACACCAACAGTTCTCGAAGAAAAAATGTTGAATATTAATTTTACAAGAGGAGACAACTGCTTCCTCGTTCAATATTACGGATTACCTTTGCATTTTGTTTCTATTGCGAAAATCAGAAAATTAATCAGCTTCTTGCAGAAGTCAAAGAGTCCTGAAGACTTTAATGCGCTTCTCAGGACTATTTTAAGCATTTGCGAAATCACAAAAATTAATTTCCGAAGAATTTGGCCTCTTCTCTTGTCAACGATCATGAAGTGCCAGGGTCTTCTAACATCAGAGCTTTTTGACGAAACACTCAGAAGAATTTCTAAAATATTAGATGTCAAGAAAATTATTGGATCTATCGTATATAACTCAGAACTTTGGAGTGCAAGTAATCATGTTATTGCAATCAATGATATCATTAACTCTCTTTTCAGAAACTTTTCATCTTATAATCTCCATATGATTGATAACTTCGAGCTTTTCCTTGTGCAATGTATTGTCAGCAACCCAACAAAATCAAAGGAAATATTTGGAGCACTATTTAGTAATGTTCAAAATATGCCTTTATTCATGAAATACATTACAGCTGTTTTAAAAGTTGCTCCACAGATATACAGCCAGTCTATATCATGGGATTCACTTGAATTTAGAGATGAAAGACAAGTTCAATTTTCAATTATCCAATCATTGAGTAAACTCGTTAATGAAGAGACATATGAGCTTGTTGTCAATGCTCTTCCGTTTGAGGACCTACTTTCATTGATGGTTGTTTCTTCTAGAAATTTTGCTTTCGAGATCTTCTTATTGATGACGAAAATGACTAAATTCGATATCGACTATCTGCAAGTCAACGAAATATTAGAGATGGAAGTCGCCACGATTGCAGATCAGCCAACTGTCTGGAGTGAAGCCATCGAGCTAATTATCAGAGGTCAAAACGCGATCCCTAGAAGAGACTTTTTCTCGCTTGGTGTAATAATGATATGGGCCGGCTCCGTTTGCATGGTCCACATGTATTCATACAATCTAGAATTCACGCATCACTTAGATGAACTGAATTCTTTGTTGACTGGCATGATAGACTTGTGTGCGCAAAACATCAGCATCGTTTTAAGCAGCCCGCACAATGTTCAGATGATTTCGCTTTTGTATCCATTGATTCTTCATCACGGCAGGCTATTCAAATCGTTTATAGAAGACGAGACAGTCAACTATGACCCTTCACTTGACACTTTCTCCATACAAAACATCCCTGTCAATAAAAGTATGTGGATAGATTACGACGAAATCATCAAAAACATAGTACCTGGTGTTCTGTCAAAACCGCCTTTGCCATCGCAATACATCATCGAAAAGATTTCGATTGTTTTGCAGAGAAACGGATTCCAGCTTCCAATGCCCACAGTACAAGAGAACCATGAGACAGTTATATCATGGTTTGCTGGATCAAAAGTCATCATGTTCCTGACAGATTTGATTTTGTTTGCGCAACAACCGATTTTCTCTCAAATTTTTGAATCAATGTTCTTCAAATTCGCTTTAATGACATCGCAGAGACTTGATCCATTTATTCCAACACTTGTCCACTCCGTTCTATCTAGGATTCCAATCTGCTACACTCCAACGCTTCCATTCAGGCAGTTATTCAAGTACATTCATGCTCTTGTTGGACTGCAGTTTCTGTCTGAGTCAGCTTTGTTAGTTCTCGCTGATATTTTCACTGCTGCGACAGTAATAGTCTCAAAGCAAGGAGAAGCTGGCCTGCAGAGCTACACAAACGATTTGCATCCAATCATTTTGTATCTGTTCCAGAATATACACTTCGAGAGTTATTCGTATGTTTTCAATTTATTAATACAAAATGCCCAACTGTTTTACTTGATTATTCAGTCTGAACAGTCCCTCCCTGCGTGGATATTCACATTCAACATGCCGAACATGCAGTCAGGAAAGTTTGAGAGCTTCATCAAAAGATTTTTGACATCAGGAAAATTCACGAAAGAGGAAGAAGATCTATTGAACGCTTTATTGCTAAAGAAGCCGAACGTAAAGTGCGATGAAGAGATCCCAAGGCTGACAGAGAACAGGTGGAAGGAATTGTCAAGCGACTTCCAGACGAAATTCCAGAGGATAGTCAAAGAACTCAAAGACATCGGAACAAGATCGCCAATTGTTCCACCCGCTTTTCCAATCGAATGGCACAGAATAAGATACACGACAAACACCACTCACTTCCTCTACGCGCACTTACTCAGCCATTCTTTGAGATTTATCCAGTCAACAGTCCAGCTTTTGGAAGAAAGGCTGCAGTGGAGGTCATTGAATTTCGATCTGGAAGATGAAGGAAATGATGTCAATAATTTCAATCCTAAATCATATCAACTGTCATTGAGTTCATTTCCTTACTGCCCTCCGCGTTTGGTTGTTCCTTCTCCGTACTTCGATGGCGACAACATGGAGCCTACGAGGATACACAGAGATCACATGAAATTCATCAGGTCTACCGCCAGAGATTTGCACTTAAATATGTTCGAACTGTTCACTAAGGACAAAGTCAACAAGTTTGGACAACTCTTGGCAACGAAAAACGTCAAACTCGAAAGACTTTCAAAGCCGATTCCTTCCATTTTGTTCTGCTTCAATAAGGCGATTTTTATCCTGACATACGCGATGATAAATGAAGACAACGATATTGAGATTCTGCCTGTTTTAGACAGTAACCAGTTCAACTCATTCCTGGAACAAGTTTTCATTGGCCAGTGGGGAGACACGAGCATATTCGCGAGAAAAGTCGTCCTGAAGATTTACTCGAGGCAAGTATTGTATGTTCAGCCACTCAAAAATGACTCTGTTGCTATCTGGACATTCCAGCATGGAAACTTCATATTGAGAATGACAGCGGAAGACGTTGAATCACTTCGCATGTTCTTCTCGAGACTGAACGCAATCGCGATTTCGATTATGCCTCCTCTGCCGATGCTGCACAAGTTCAGGAGCTCAGTCGAAATCGAGCAAATGTGGGGCAGCGGAAAAATATCTACAATGCAAGCTTTGCTGGTTTTGAATGCGAAAGAAAGCCGGTCGTTTGCTCTTTTGGACAGTTTCCCTGTTTTCCCGTCTGTCTTCAATGACACAGGAATTTTCCCTCCGAGACTTAATACGATCAAAGAAGGCTCGCGCTCTAAATTCCCGACTCCGAAGCAAATCGCTTACTCAATGCGCCAATTAAGTCCTTTCTCTTCGTTCGAGCAAGACTCAGAGACGCCACTTCAGATGCTTCCTGTTTTGTATTTCACTCTACCTGAGTCTCACCCTTCAATTCCTGGCGACATCAAATCTCCTTCAATTTACATTCCATTCCTCCAAAACGCTCTTGAAAATCCGCAGTTCAGACCTTCAGTGATAAACTTCGCTCAGTCAACATTCGACTTTTCTCCTGAGAGGAAAGTTCCAAAGAAGCACAAACCGTTTGTTTCTATCGCTTCACCTGATATTATGCATTTCTACCAGCAAGTTCAAATCGCAAGCAATGATTCATCATCACAGCAATATACTCTTTTCTTCGACAACGATAGATTGATCAAATCTTCACCTCTCAGCGCATCACTAAACTCAGTAAGATCAGCTGTTGTCAGTCTTGAAAGGAGCTCGTGCATTCTTAGGATATATGACACGAAAACTCTTGAGACATCTGTACAAGAGACAAACGAAATCTTTTCCTATGCTTCGAATCTTTCTGTCTCAGAAAATGGAATTTTGTTATGCGTCGATTATGAATTTGGGCAAACAACTGTTTACAAGATTATATACACCTCCAATTTCCCTGTCTCATTCGATTTAGTTGCTAAACTCAGCTGGGAGTCTGGCAGCCCTCGGTCGACTGTCTCAGGCATTGACTGGCTCTGCGCTACAACTCTCGATAACACGCTAGTCATCTGGAACGTTTTCACGAGAAGAATTCACAGAATGCTGACACTGCCTTCGCAGATTTTGTTCACTGCTTTCGATGAATTAGTTTCTGGTTTATGGGTTGTAACAAACGAGAAAATTTCATTCATGGACGTCAACGGCACAGAACTAGTTTTCATGGACTTGCAGACTAAAGTCACAGCATTCACCACTGTATCTCTCCCGTTCGAGGGATTCAAGAGATCGGCGATAGCCGGACTTGAGAGCGGCGAAATTTTGCTCCTTTCTCTCAACCTAGAAAAAATGGTGATCTTCAGCAAAATTTTGGCTTCGCCGCATACAAAAGCGATTTTGCAGATCTCCATACACCAGTCTCTTAAAGGGTTCATGTCCATCGATGCGAGTGGATCTGCTTACATGTGGTTCGGTCACTCAATTGGTTCTCCAAGACTCAAACAATCACTTTTCATAAAATGTCCTATTTGTGGCGGAAAAATCGTTTCTTACTGCGAGCAATGCCACAGGATGGTTTGCGAGAAGTGTTTGGTGCAAGGAACAAATGCATGCTCTATGTGTTTCGCAATAAGTTCCTACAAATAATATATTTGTTGTTTTATATATATAAAATTGTTATTTTTGATAAATATGTTAATATATAACTAATGCTAGCATATTTAATAGATGTTGACTAATGAGTTTGCAATCGTGAGCATTGAAAGTTGTCTCTGTTCATTACTATAGCATAAAGATTTTGTCTTTTCTTAATTATTATTGACAATGAATATATGATATATATTTGACTTTTTTCCACGCAACCAAAACTTCTTTTTTTGTAGGTGTCATCCCCGCGCGATTATCACACTTTCATTGTGGTTGTAAGTGATAGATTCAAATATGGAAAAATCTGATCGATACGTGAAATTAAACTTTTCGAAATTAAAGCACAATTATATAAATCTCGAACATCATTATATCATAAATATTACAATCCATTCTTTATTTTATATAATAAAACGAAATGGAAATATGTTTGTACTCATGTATATAACACTATATAAATGATATGAAACACAGTCAGTAATAAAAACGATATACAAACAATTTTTAATTATGTTTTCTTTGGAATTTCTTCTTCATCAATAATAATTTCTTCATCGCTGGAAGATAGCAAGCAGGACAAGGATTGCTCGAACAACATTGGCTTTGGTCTAAGCGGGGACTTGAGGATGGAAGGGCTGACGGCAATTCCGTCTTTAAACACTTCAGAAGGCAAAACTTCGCTGTCTGAGCTTATGTGATTATCTGGGATGTCTTCTGGCACCGGGATTCCGTTATCCTTAGGCTTGTACATCTTGTCGTACTTCCTTCGCGTCTTATCAAGTATTGGGTCTGGAATAGTAATCGGAATACTTTCGAAAAACCTGCAATCAGGGTCATAGCATCTTTGCACTGCTACACCACTTGTTAGCTTGCAGACTATGTATATTCCATTGGATTTGTGCTCTCTTCCGATGTTTCTGCAGTATCTGCATCCAGATATACCGAAAATTATCGTGTTGTAGCTTTCATTGTAGTCGCATTTTGATATTTTCCCTGTAATATCGAAGGACTTTAACACAAAGTCTTCAATTCCAAGGCCTTCAAGAGATGATAATTCTATTAAATGACTTCCTGGCATTCCTTTGACATTTGTTACACGCGTATGTCCATCTTCAGATACTTTCAACATATCTTCATAGCCAACGAGCTCTCTGTTAGGTGCATATGAAATTAATGTTGATTTAAAAAATTCTGGATTACTCGTCAATGCGGATGCGTTAGATCCATTAATGGGGATGAGCTGTTCTTCGTATGACTTTTTGCGCTTCGAATTCCATATTAATCGAAAACATCGATTTTTGCTGTAAACTCCTTGATCTACGATTTCTGCGAATTCTGGATATACTAATATATTCTCTCTGACAAATCTGCCGACGTGAAAATTATCATAAAACGCTTTAGTTTTTGATTTAATAATCATATGTCGCGAAAATTTTGTTTTTGAATCTGTTCCGAGTAATATAACTTCTGTATCATCTATGCCGAACAACTCTAGAAGCCTTTGTTGGCTCACTTCGATGATATTTTTTACAATTTTTTCGCCATTTAAATTTTTCTCTGCATACATGTATTCAACGTCATAATATAGATGACATGGTTTCAAATATTCGATAACTTCGTAGTAATGTCGATCAAATCCCCAACAAAAATATTCAAACATCTCATCGTAAACTGCAGGAAAGAAAGTGCGCTTTCCATCATCTGTTGTTTCGTATGAGAAGATGCCCCATGGTCGTTTTTCATCTAAAGGCTTCACATTTTTGAATAAAGTGGAAGTATTTATTGTTTTTCGTAGTTTTTTGATATATTCCGGCGCAGAGCTCCAAAGAAGCTGCCCTTTTTGTGCCTGCGAGAGATGAGACTGAGCGCCATAGAATGATTTTGGCGCAATTTCAGTCATTCTAAAATCATAAAAGTGACACAAGATTTTAAAAAGTGTCAACTTTTGTTAATTTTTCTTCCTTTACAAAATCAATTTCCTCGGGGAAACGAGACAGAATTATGACTCAATTTTCTAATATGGCATTATACTGATACTTATCTCCATACTATACTATTTAACATTACTATCTACCATTTGAATTCAAATGTTAAGACAGAATAAATCATTTAAGCGTATATCTCATAATTCAATAACCAATATTACTAATTAATGCTCGTTATATCAATAAAAGACAATTTATTATAAATTTTGCGATTTTTCTCAAATGATCAATTTTTGAAGAAAACATTAAGGCTGTCTTGCCATCTATTATTTTCTAGATTTTAATTATCGATATTGTTATCCATCATGATACAATTTTAATCGATTTCAATATGAAAATATTGAAAAATGAATAGTCTCTATGTATAGGGAGTGCGTTTGAGAAAAAAAATTTAACCTTATTACCGCAACTTCTTCATTCAGGAAAATCATTGTCTGATGACTATAAATCTTGACAAAAAAAAATTAAAATCATATTTCATTGCAACTATATACGTAGATATTATTGTGTTTCATAACTAATGTTTCCGATTTGATCCAATATGGAAACATTAACATAACATATTTGCTTAGCTTTATAGTAGATAATGATCTTAAAAAAAAAAAAGTAAACTTCAGAATTTCAAATCTTATTTTGTAAACTTAACCTTATTGTCACTTTTAAACGTCTAATAAAATTTCAGATAATAACGCTTTACACGACTAAAGAAAATTTACAATGTCATATAACAGGGATGCTATTATCAATTATCACAACCAATCCGATTACACGATGGAGCTCGGCAATGTCCAGAGGAATATCAAGCCAGAAGACATTGTTGACTTTTACAAAATAATTTTCGGACATTTCCAGGAGACGATACCAGTCGAAATCGGTGAAGTAACACTCCGTACACTCAGCAGGCTCCTCCAGAAGAAGGTTTTTCGCCAACCATTCGTTGAAGGAAAATTCGCTGCTGGTCTTCCATACAACCAGAAGAACTTAACAGACGGAGTTCTCGATGTTCTTTACGTCCTCGTTACACGTTCACCAGAAATTTTCGATCAGGAAGTCGCTGATGCTTTTGCAAGATTAATCGTTCGCCAGCCAAAGCGTTCACTCGTTATCATCGCCATATACGCGACATACTTCGAGCAGCTTGAGAATCCTTGGCCACTTCTCGATGATCTCATCCAGGGCCAGCGCAGATTCTCTGTTGACGAGTGCGCAAAGGAATACGTTTTACTTCTCGCTTACCTTGTTGTTGAGCACCGTGGCTTCCGCCGTGGCCGCGCTAAACAAGCATTTGACTGCGTCGCACAAAATCTCGAATCTAACGATGTTGACGTCGTTAACGCAGCATACAGTGCTCTCGCATCTATTGTTTCCGTCGAGCAGAACATCATCGTCCCATTTCGCGAAGTTAGATCTCATCTCCAATTCCAGGAATTCCAGGATTATGTTCTCGACTTCTTGCTTGTCTGCCCACTCAACTGGGATGACCTCGCACATCCCAAGTTCCTCCGCACACTCTTAAAGATCGCCAGAACAAACTCCAAGGCGACATTAGTTTTAATGAGACTCGCAGAGGACATCAAAGTCGCCCAGTCTCTCGTTGAGTCCAACTCCTGGCTCGTCAAGGATCTCCCATCAGCCCAGGACACCCTCAGACTCTTCCTCGTCGTCTTCAAGCACCTCCCAATGCGTCCACTCATCGCACACAAGGACAACTTCATCACATTCCTCCGCAGGGTCAACAGCTACGGCGCTGAAAGCGATCACAGCCTCCTCTGCACGATCATCAGGCGTGTCAACCTCGACAAGGAGCTCGTCTCAAAGATGTCCAAGGAGGGATTCATCGCAGAATACCTCGGTGCTGCCGATGACTTCCACTCCGAGAACGCGTCATACAGCGCCATTCTCTTCGCTGACACGATCTGCAAGGACTTCTTCACTAAGGAGCTCGTGCCAATGTGCGAGACAGTCTTCGAGCTCATCCAGGCCGGAGGAGAGAACCAGCCAGCAGCCATCAAGCTCGCCACAGATATGTGCAGACACCAGAAGTGCGTCGATAAGTTTAACCACCTCAGACTTCCACAGTTCCTCAAGAACAAAATCAGCAAGATGAAAAACAGAGGACACATCAGGAAGCTCATCAACTTACTCGAAGGAAACGAAGAGTAAACAAGCTTGATTTATTTATTAATTTTGATATTATTTTCAAATTATATATATAACTATATTTAATCAATATACATTATTTTGAACGCATATATATGTTCTTCATCGCTTCTCTTATCTTAATATCAACAATATTAGATTAATTTTCTTATTATCTATATATATAAGTTGAGTTCTGATTGTGTTACAAGTTGTTGTGAGATGAGTTATATTGGTTTGAGATGATATGATAGTTTTGAAAAGGATCAAAAAATATTCTTTGAATTAAAGTGAAAAAGAGTTGAATGATCGGGATATGCTATTGGATAAGACAGTGTAATGTCATACATTAAATATATAGGATTTCCTCCAATATTTGAAATTATTGGATGTAATCAGAATTATATTATGTCTTTATCATTGAAGAATGAGGATATCTATATGATTTATATTCTGACACATATATTACTGACCTGTCAATAATAATATTTCAAAATTTTTTTCTCTAATTATTCATTTCATTCCTTGTATGAATGATAGAACGATCCATATATGTCAAACTTGTATATTTATGTTATATAATAACTAAATAAAGATTGCATCACAATCATTCATGACGTTAAAATATTACAAAAATGATGCGCTTCTAAATTGAGATTTTTCTCGTTGAATCTTTATGTTTGGATTGTGCAAACAATGCATAATAATCATCACTTATATATCTATATAATTCAATTATCAAAAACCAAATATATTACTCGCATATGTTCAAAAATCAAATTCATCCAAACTAAAATATGAAATTTATATTTTAAGGATTTTAATAAAATATAAATCGATATATCATGTAGAAAAATTATGCATTCAAATTATTGATTTTTGGAAAAAAAAAATTGATTTTGTAGTATCTTGAAAATGCTTTAAAAATCACAAAAATATGATTTTTTGGAGGTAATATTGCTATTTCACAAGAGAAAAAGGAATTTTATTTTTTTCATAAACAAATTTGACATTAAAATTTAGATAAACAGATGATATGCATGTAAATAACCCAAAAAAACTGAGAAAAAAAGCGGCCTGTTTTTGTAAAGTTTCTATTTTTGATTAAGGCTTGAAAATGACGCTCACGAAATCTTCCGATATACAGAGTCTTTTGGAGGACCTGATGGCGAAGGAAGAGGCGAGAGCGGTCGAGCTCAAGAAAAAGTACGACGAGTTATCACAGAAACTTTCGGAACAGCACTTGGGAATTCCAAGTCTTAGTTCTGATGTAACAATCGGCGATGAATTAGTTCTGAAATGCATGACAGCGAAAAGTAAAACAACAGTAATAAGGCCGTCCTGTTCACTCGACGATTTTATTGGAAGTGTGAAAATTGGTTATGGTTCTGAATGCCCTCACAGATCCAATATTCAAGTCGGATACAGGGATGACTCTGGAAGAATTATCTATTTACGTACAACTCAAGATTTATCGTATTTAACTAAATGGTATTTTGCGCAAGAGCCGGCTTCTGTTCCGATTTATATTCTTACAGAGGAGGAAGCTGACTTGTTCAAGAAATTCAATTTTAGGAAGGAATCGTTAAATAAAGATGGATGCTGTGCTGTTTTCAGATGCGAAGCAGCCGGCCCAGACAAACCACTCATATACTTAGCAATTCCAAACTTGAATTACACAGATGGAAAGAAATTCCTTGAGGGAATCTTCCAAAAAATTACAAATATCATGTTTGTTGATGAAGCTGAAGATATGATTACTGTGGATTCTACAGAATCATGGGATTACTGCATGGAAACAGGTGTAGCTATGTCAAAGACTGGAAATTATCCTCTCCTTATTTTACAGACAGGATAAACGGTGATATATTTTTCTAAACTCCTTTTACTAAACTATTAAGTTTCACATTTAAGTTTAACTCAATTGTTTTATTTTCATCATCGAATTTTGATAATTATTGATTTATCACTTCACATGGATATTGAAAATATATGGCTACAATAGCAGCTCTATAACATAAAGAGATTAAAATCGAGGGACTTATTATGTTATATTCAATTTCGACATTATCCGATTTCAACACTTGTATTATAATATACTAAATATATGTATGATGTTAATCATGTTTAAATCTCTCTAACACATTAATTTGTACAAAAATAAATATTATTTAATATTTCTAAAAAACTGATAAAGCATCCAATTCTTTTCGTATAGGCAATGATATTGGTTGAATTTAAGACAAGAATGAATTTAATTTTTTATAATAATTATATGTACACTTTTTTACTCGAGTAAGCAGCCATAAACAGTTGCATTTGCGGTGAATGTTGGGCGTTCAAGGGTGTATGTAACATAGTTATCGTGTTCCATATCCCAAAGGCATGCAGAGCCCATATAAAGAGCCTGACCGATTTTCTCGCTAATTGTGAGCTGAACGACGAATTTGAATCTGCTTTTGACATTTTCTGGGCATAATACACCAGGTTGTTCTAAAGCATCCTTGAATTTTGTTGTAAGTGGACGAAGGAAGTTTGTAACATCTCCGAATGACTCATATGTTGGTCCCCTAACGATATCCTTGCCTGAACCTTTGTCTTCTGGAAATGCTTCAAGCATAAGTTTCTCAATAACCTTCCTAACAGCTGTAACTGGGAATACTTGAGATGGGAGATGATATGTGTTTTCAATCGGTGGCGCTGGTGGTTGTTCTTTAGTGTCTTTTGCTGCCATTTTTGATATAACGTTTATATTCCAAAAGTGACATTGATTTTTTCTAAAATTCGAAAATTTTTAGTTTTTTAAGATATGTATAATTTATATTTGTATTATTTACAACAAAAAATAAAAAATCGAAAATATTTCGACTTTTTCAAACGAAATGAGTAGCTTTCGTTATGATATTCTTAGCACTCAGTATAATATGGTCTATTATATTTGGTTATGATTCGAATTTATTAGATTGTTAAGTTTGAATGTAAAAATATCGAGACGAAAATTTAAAGATTTGATTAAAAATATATGCTTCTCTGAATGGGAGTAAAAAAGATCGGTTAATCAGTGAAATAGTATATTAATTTTACTGTGTCCATGAATCTTCTACACATTGTTTAACACGGTGGTTGTACTCTGGTCTATTTTCTCTGTACAACTGAGCAGCTTCAGCATTAGCTGGAGAATTTGGATTAGGGTCTGTCAAAAGAGATTGAATTGATGTTAAAATAGCAGAGATATCATAAGCTGGACTCCAATTGTTTTGTAGGATATCCAAGCAAATTGCTCCAGATCTAATATAAACATTTGGATGGAAAACTGGTGTAACAAATGTTACTTTCGGTGGTTCATGTGGGTACTTTTCGGTGAATTCAAGTTTAAGCTTGAAAACTCCATCTTCCCAGATTGTATCAGCAGGACCAAGGATAACAGCGTTCCAGAGCATGATATTGTCGGCCTCTGGTGATGCTGGTAAACTCTGTGGGTCATTCTTGAGCTTTCTGAAGTCGTGAAGGAGGCGTCTGCGTGCGTCCGTCGTCATTGAATAATTTTGAAAATCTGAAAATAATTGTTCAGATCATTTCATACAAAACGTAGGCTATCCATCAATAAGATAAACAGATTTCGATTAAATTTCAAAATCATTTCATGAGAAAAAAGTTATTATTGTAAAATTAGGACTTTTATAATCCAAAGATTCCATTGTATGAAAAATTTCGTCTTTATCAACATTTTTGAATAAAAATTTTAAACGTTAGTAAAATCAAATCAAACATATGATATTCAAGATTAATGTTTGGGACACAGACTCAGATGCATCTGATGAATCATTCATACTAATATATCCCTAAAATTCTCCAAAAAGATCATGAAAATATCCAACAAAATAAAAATGTCATGTAAACTAGTTTATTTGTCTATGAAACATTATGAATCACTCATTCTAATGTATATCTCTAAAATTCTCCAAACATAAGATGTAGGAATTCCAAAATGACATGTAAACTTGTGTTATTTGTCATAAATTTAATATATATAAAAGTCGGAGAAAAAAGCAATAAATAAGATCTATGAAATGTTACAATAGGAGAAGAAAGCATAGATAGCTAATTCTGGCTGACAGAATAAAGTCTATGAAATGATATGAATCACAACATTTGCTAGATTGAGCTACTTGTTCCCTTATTGATAGAATAATGTATATGAGATGTTGTGCATTGGCTGTCTTTGTTATCAAGTCGAAAGTACAAAAATTGGCGGAATTTTCTGCTAAAAAAAATTGAGGGAAATTCTTTCCAAAATTTTGACGATAGAAGATTTTGGTCTTTTAGTAGTATCGAATAATGGCTCGAATTATTACGACCACTGATGAAGATCTTACAATTGCTGCCAAGCAGATCAATGCGGGTGGACTTGTTGCCTTTCCCACTGAAACAGTTTACGGCCTTGGCGCGCATTTAGAGGAGAAAGCTTTGGCACAAATTTTTGCTGCTAAGCATCGCCCATATTCAGACCCATTAATTACACATTTTGCCACAGCAGAAGCAGCCAAGAAGTATTTAATTCTAACGGAGGAAGAATCTAAGAATTTCGATAAACTCGCTGAGGCATTTTGGCCGGGTCCAATGACAATTGTCGCCCCAGCTACTAAAGCTGTTCCTCCTCTCGTTATGGCTGGAACTGGCTGCGTTGGTGTTCGTGTCCCATCTCATCCAATTGCCCATCGTTTCCTAGAAATCTGCGGTGAGCCAGTTGCCGCCCCAAGTGCAAATCTTTTCGGTCACGTTTCGCCAACAACTTGCGATCACGTTATGTACGATCTTGGAAAAACACCAGAACTTCTCGTTATTTCTGGCGGCAATGCTACAATTGGCATTGAATCTACGGTTCTTCGTCTCCATGGAAGCAGCATTGCTGTCCTCCGCCCAGGTTTCATCACAGCAGGCCAAGTTGAGCAAATTATTCCAGGCTCTGTCACAAGAGATGCTGTTATGAAGGAGAAACTCGCCTCCCCTGGCCACGAAACACGCCACTACGCCCCAGATATGCCAACTTACCTCGTTAGAAAGCAGGGATCTAAAGATGCTGTCGCTGAAACAGTTTCTATTACACCAGACACAGTTCTTATCGACTTCAATCGTACTTTCTCTACATTGTCAGGTCAGGTTCTTCGCTACTTCGATTTATCTCCAGTCGGAAATGTTGCTGACGCAGTTCGCAATGTTTATAATGTTTTACGCGACGCTGAGCAGACACCGGGTGCAAAGCAGTGCATTATTGCAGATGTACTCGAGTCTGGCAATGAAAATGATGCACACGACAACGAACTCTGCAATTCTCTCCGTGATCGACTTCTTCGTTCCGCTTCACACCAAATTAGAACGCTCATTATGTAATTTACTGTATTAATAAATCTTTGATGTTTTTATAAACCTTTATTTAGCTTAAACTAAACCTAAATATCAAATTTCAAAACATTTTCATTAAGTAATATCTTTGTTTGATGATATAAAACTATTTATCACCTATAATAATTGATATCTATCGATTTAAAAACCCAATAATTAAACGATTTAACCTTGATTTTTAAAAAAATTAATAAAAATCACTCTAAATATAGATGAGTTTCATATGAATTTCTAATAGAAATCAACAAAGTCGATTTTAGAATTTTCCTTGTATACATTTATTTTGACTATTACTGCATTTATTCAGCTTTATTTTGGAAATTAAAAAAATTTCCAATATTCGAACAAAATTTTATTAATATTTGATGAATAAACACCAAGTAGCTTGTAGTGATTGATTCTAGTTTGAAAATTTTAATAAATGAATAATAATCAAGTAATAAAAGAAGAGTTTAAACTCGATGTGCAAACATATAGCAACAGATAAAGACATGAATGAGGTTTCATTGGCGTAAAGAGCAAAATTAGAATGTGACGTATAAGAAACCATCTGGGTACAATAATAATGGGATTACATTAGTAACAAGAGTATTTGCATCAACTTCAATACCATGAATTGTAACAGTATCAACGTTTAGGATGTCTTTTAATGTTTGCCCATCCTTAGGTATTGCAAAATGATTTGTAACTTTTCCTTCGGAACTCAATGCCTTTATTGGCCATTTATTCCATGTTTTAGAGTTATTTTCGACTATTTTTTGCTGCTCGGCGAATTTTTCGAAATTCTGAGATTTGACAGCTTCTAAAATATTTTCTGGTAACTTGCTATACTGCTGGAAAAGCACAGTGTTATCATTTTGAAGGAATAAAGCATTCTTAAATGCATGATTGAAGAATTTATCAGCAACTTCTTGTGAAGGGCAGCGCAAAACTCCAGTAGATGGGAAATTTTCTTTTTTGATGAATATTTCTAAGACTGAGAATTGAGAATTCGGAGGATAAAATGAATCGTAAATTAAACCAGCTGGGAGATTTGGCTGAATATGTCTGCCACCAGACATCATGTAAAAATCATTGCAGTTTCCATTAATTTCAAATTCGAATTTTTTATGGAAGAAAGAAGCAAATGAAATGCATCTCGGGACGTTCATGTAAAGCGGGAGATCTAAATCATAAAAGTTAACTTTGACAGGAATTGTGCCAAGAAAAACTTTTTGTTTTATTTCGACAACTTCACCCATTTTTTTTGACGGTTTTCCTAATTTTTAATCACTTTTTACATGTCAAAAATATTATGTAAAGTATTCATTTTTAAAATTCATCTGCCAAATGTCATAATTCTTTTATCATTCGCTCCCTTGTATGAATTCAAACGTTTGGCACATGAAATCACCACCATAATGGTTCTTTGAAATAAAACTTTCGAATTATATTGAAGGTATATTTGGAAACGTTTCAATTGCATTGATATACTCCATTATTAAACAAAAACCTACAGGAAAGCACTTTAATATTCTTGAAATATATACAAAATAAATTTGTAAACTTGATGGTATCAAATATAGTTGTATTATCATAAATTTTTTCGAAATATAAAATATTTTTTCCAAACATTTCTTGTTGTTATGTAATTGCTTTTTACTAACTTTCAATCATATTTTTGTATCTAAACTCATCAAATATATTAATTAATTAATCTTGAAATTTAAAAAACATTTTTGTTGAACATTTACTTGAAAAATAGAATAAGTTCAGTAAAAGTATCATGTTTTAATAAGTAATACTAGTCTATTTTAAAAGATTCAAATCCATAAAATTTGAATTATGAATTTAACAATCAAAATATCAAAAGTATAGATCCAAAAGTGGCAGAAAAACGTAACTTTCTGTATGAGTTTTTCATTTTTTTAGAGGATGGAATCTCAGCTGAAGCCAACTGAGGCTGTGGTTGAAGATTTCGGCAAAATTGCAGTTGACATTGCATCCAAAAAGGAATCAGGCCATCTATACATAACAAATGGAAGGCTTCTCATTTATGATGAAAGTAATAATACTTTTCTTGTTAATTTCGATCCACCAAGACTTCAAGATACTAAGCTACAGCAAAAGAAGAGCAAAGATAACCCGCCAACAGACACTAGTAGCGCAATGGTAAGAATTGTTGATAATGTTGCTAAGCAAAACATCACAATTACGTTCACAGGCAAAGCATGCAACTCCAATACAGATAAATTCGTTAGTATGTGCCAGGATTTGAAGAAAGCTCCTCCACTTCCTGAGCCATCACAAGAAGAGCAAGAATCTCAGCCTTTAACTCTTAGATTGACCAGCGATTTGATCGACAAGAACAAGACACTCCATAGCTTGCTCATGGAAGCTGTTGACATGAAAGTTCTCTATAATGATACATTCACGAATTATCAGCTCGAAGTTATCAACTTTTTCACAAAACACAGATCGAAAACAATCGGTTACTCAAGCAAGGATCAGTGGCAACTGTCACAGCGCGCAGATACAACTTCTGGCGCAAATGTCAGCAAATATTCTCTCGATGAACAGACAATCAGACAAATCTTCAGGCGTCATCCTGAATTCCACCAAAAGTACAAATCATTGAAGACGCAGGAAGAAAAAGACAAATTCTTCAACGTTGAATTTATCGAACATATCCATAACTACAACGATGTCACTAAAGTAAACAACCTCTCTGATATAGATATCGAGCACTTCACTCAGCACGATATCGAAAACCGCTTCAATCAAGTTGAGTCAATGACGAGATTAGATATGTTAGGAGATTCATCGCCATACATGGGCGTTTTCAACAAAGACTACATCAAGCCAACAGAAACAATCACTCTCAATGATGTTATGGTACACAGCGAGCTCGTAATGATGGAATTAGGAGCAACTCCAGATATAAGCGAGCACAAAGGAAAAGAACTGAAATACAAATACGTGCCAATCGAAAAACTTGACACTCTAAGTAAAGACTTAACGCCAACAGAGACAACAACTTATTCGCCATTTTCTATGAATTCGGAGTTGTTGTACCAGCAAGAATACGAACCACCGGCGGCAGACGCATGGAAATCAGCTGTCAACGCCTTTGACGTTGATTTGCAGAACACTCAGCTGAATTTCGAGCAAATGAATGTCGATTCTGTGCTATTTAAGTCATCACTCGTTGAAATGACTATAGATGATAATCTCTATAACGATTATGATGTTTCAGCGCTCCAGAATTACCAGGTAAATAATATTATCTCGATGTCAAAGTATTTAACTGAGCTTGAAGCCCTCGCATTCACTTATTGGCGTGAGATGGACAGGCAGTCAAAGGAACCAAGCAATAACATCGATGCTATAAAAGCTAAAATTGAAGTAATAAAGACAAAAATTGAAGATTTTGTAAGATCATCTCAGGACACTAGATTATTGAATGGTGTGATGGACAGCTTGCAAGAAATAATTACACCAATACTCTCAGGAGCATATGCAAAGGATTGCAAGTCAGAAAGAATTTATGGATTTAGATCTTTTACAATCAACTAAAGAGTATATTAGATATAATTTCTACCAAATATTTTTCATCTAACCATGAAAAAACAACAATAATGCATGAATTTAATTTATATATTTTTATATTATAATCTTAACAACAAAATTCATTTGCACTATAGTATATATTGGCGAACTATTTTAATCTTTCTTCTCATTGACTTTATTAATTCATTTTTTTATATTAATTTTATTTTAATTGTTTTAAGATTAAATAAACAGAGATTTTGAGAGGAAAACTGAAAATTTGCTCAATTTTTAAAGATGAAAGGTTAGTTATTGTTATGTTTTTTTATCAAAAATATATATTGCAAATAAGAGGTATATTACTAAAATATGAAATATATGTCTAACAGGTTCATTAGATTTCCTAATAAAATCACCATAATTTGCGATTTTTAATTTCATGAATAAAAATCTGTTGATAAAAGCGGGCATTTATACGTAAAAATTATTATTTACCTGATAAAGTGTTTAGATTTAAAATAAAAAGGGAAGAAAAAATAAGTTGTTTGGGAGGTTTTGACATTATCGATAATGGCTGAGGAAGATCCAACGACACTATGGAACAAAAAGTACTATAAGGCCTGCAAGGTAATCAAACAAATGCTCGAGGACCGCGGATACTCACCAGTGAATGAATCGGACGAATTGTGGCTTATTAATGAATTCGAACAAGCTGAATTCGACCCTATTTGCAACCTGATCATTGATTCACCACATTTATTCCAAAATGGCGAAACGTCTGACATCTTAACCATCGCATTTAACACTGATGAAAAACTCAAGCAAAAAGATTTCGGCAGTAAATACTATAAACTCATATCCGAGTCCAACTCCACCTGCCACCATCTCATTCTCATTCATAAGGATGGCGCATTTGGTCCATTAGCTGCGAAATACAAGAAAATTTTAGCCACTAAGGGCATTAAGTTCGAAACTTTCTGCTATGAGGAGCTCCAGTATAACTTGACTCTTCATTCTTATGTTCCAAAGCATAAGGTCCTTACAAATGAGGAAAAGAAAGATCTTTTCCAAAGATATAAAATTAACGAGACCCAGTTGCCTCAAATCCTCAGCACTGATCCTGTCGTTCGTTATTATGGAGCGAACCCAGGAATGGTTATCGAAATCACACGCCGCTCTGATACTTGCGGCAGATACGTTACTTTCCGTCTTGTCAAATAATTTGCGCAACCCCTATTATTATTATACAATTTTTATCACTTCATTATTAAGGTGTTACTTTTATATATAGCTAAATACACATATGAAAAATAATATTTTTTTTATTCAAGCCAATAAGAATTTACCAAGAGTATTTAACAATACAAACAATATCTTAGATTGTTTAAAGTATTTTTAGACGATTTATCTTTTGAATGAAAAAAATGATTGTTTTATTTATTAGAGTAAAAATTCTATGAGTTCTACAAATGATCAGCATGAAAAATGAAGATTAAGCATGTTATTATTGAGTTTTGATTATTTTGGAGTTATATTTCGAAATAATACTGTGAAATCCAATAATGGAGTACATGCAAGCTTCTGTAATCTTGATGAGAGCTTTTTAGTGAATAATAAATTCTATTCGTAAATATATTTCATGTTTGTCATGTCGTTGTACAATATTATCATATTTCTATCCATTTTAACCAAATTTAGCTTAATATCAAGACATAGTTGAGTATTTCGTTCTAATTTGTATTTAATTTCTACAGCGTTCTTTTTCAATTGGTACACAAGCTCAATTTCTGGTTCTGTTGCTTTAATATTCTGCTGCTTAAATAGAACAGCTTTGACAAAATCATAAACAGCATCTGTTGTAACATCAGTTGAAAACCATTCATAGATCCATTTTGTGGCATCCTTCATCTTATTTTTGATAAGTACGAAAACAACTTGGTTTCTTTCGGATAAATTAGATGTTTTTACGAGTGATTTCCAAAATGTTTGCAGTTCTGGAGGTTGTTCTGATTTATATGTCTGAAGGGTATTTAAACATGGTTTTGTCTTATTTGTTTTCTTATTTCTTTGTCGCATTTGATAAAAATTCCACAAATTTATTTTTGACACGTAAATTCTGACAAATATCAATGATTTTGACAAGTAAAATACATGAACTGACATGTAAATCCGATAAAAAATGTGACTTTTTGACATATAAATTTTATTTTTGTCACGTAAATTAATTTAACAGGAGCAAATATGGATTCTTCGTTTGCTTCTGTATCAACATTTAAAAACGATTTAATTACCATTGAAGGTAATGATAAACCACATAAGAAAACTCCCTTATTGCCGAGAGCTGATGATACCTCATCTGATATTAGTTCAAATTCAAATTCTACAACAGAAAAACATCGTAAAAAGAACAAAATAATATTTACACCCCATTGGTTCACAAACGCTGAGTTTAAACAGAAAAATAAAAAATCATGGAACGAAAAGTATAAAGAGATGACAGATGTCCACTATAGAATGGAAGTACTAGAAAAGAAAATATCAGATGATGAAATACCAGATGTTATTCATCCAGGAATGCTCCCATCTCTCGAAGTGAAAAAAGAACCATTAGAATTAACACTCAAAGAAAAGAGATTGCTCAAGAAATACACTCTAGTCCAAGAAAAACAGATCAAACCGCTATTTTGGCCCGATAGAGTTTACGATGATGAAATGCAGATTTTAAACGAATCTGAAACGAATCAACTTGTTCAACAGATAGAAAAAATTAATGAACCAGTTGACATTGATGACTTCGATGAGCCAAGAATTAGAAAAGAATCTGCTGCAAATCAAATAGAAGGAAGACATTGTATTACTTTCTCAACGCTGGACTATGAAACAGAAAATGAGTCTGATAACACTCAATGGTCAGATGCTGAATACTAACCACTTCTTTAGCAATACAGTTTCGCGCGAACTTTATTTTCGTATATTAATTTTCTACAGATTTTCAAAATAGAGACACTTATCTTGTTTGTTTTCGTATAAAAATTACTCTCATATTATATAATTCTCTCATTTGAAATATTTAATTAGTTTCTGTTCAAATAAATAATTAAGCTTACAAGTGTTTAAAGTTTAGGCAGCATTCAGCTGAAAGATGGTGAAGATATACCATATGAATCAAAAGAATAAATTCTATATTGAGAGTTATATCGAACTTAACTTGGATGTTTGATAATTTGAATGTTTAATATCTGCCAGTTCTAGCCTATATGATGCTGTAATTAAGATGCAATTTTGGAAGATAATTTGATTATTTTAAATTCAAAAAGAAATTAATAGATGAATAGTTTTATATCTATGATAGTGTACACAAAAGTATTGTATTAACATCTCTAGCTGTAATGAAAATTCTGACATGTAATGACGAGATTTGACATTTGTATCCAAAATAACCTTATATAATAAATCATTGAAACAAAATATTAAGACTCAAACAACACGAGTATTATCTATATATAGTTTTTATGATCAAAATTTTGAGGTGTCTCCCCCTAAATTAAATCTAAATTCGTGGAATGAGTGGCGATCCACGAGCCATAGTAATGATAATGGATAACTCGTATTTCTCCATTGATGGTGATTTTCCGCCCACACGAATCGAAGCTCAACGATCTGCAGTAAATTCGCTTGCAAATTATATTTTTTCAGTAAATTCAAACTCGAAAGTAGCAATATATACATCAGGCACGAAAGAATTCGGAATAAGACTCTCTTTTGTTTCTTCTGCTGCAAAAATTTTACCCGCCATATCTCAAATAACATGTGGTGGTACAATTAAACTAGAAACTTGCATAAAACAAGCTTTAATATCGTTCCATTTCATAGAAAATCGTTGTTCAAAGAGTGTTTTATGCTTCGTTGGTGGTCCTAATGATATCACTGAGAAAAACATTCCGATATTATCACAGGCATGCAAAAAGGAGAATGCAGACTTACATATACTTGCTTTTGGTAATAGTGTCCCGAATGTACCTAGTTTAGAAAGATTAGTTCATAGCACATCCACAAAATCAATATTTATAAATGTTCCAATAGTTCCCGGAGATCCACCTGTTATTAGTGATGAGCTTCTTAAGTCAGATTTGGGTCCAGGAGAAAAGAATGCTAGATTAGAATTAAAAGCAATTTCAGACTTAGATCCTGTGATTTGTAAAGAGCTGATGATAGCATTTCAGTCGCATCAGCAAGGAAAAGATATTGATGATATGGTTGTTAAAAAAAGACGCAAAACAAAGAAAAAATTATAATTTTTTTTCTAATATTTGCTTCTGATCTTGTTTTATATTATATATTGTATATTGTTTTTAATTGTAAATATATGTTTCTGTCTTTTATAAACCAAAACATTGGATATTATTTTTGATATAATTTTAATCGAGATCTATTGCTTATACCTCAATAACCAACCATATTCATCCAATACATACAATATATACTACACATTGTGTTTTTTTAAGGTGTCATTCAATTTGATGGATATGATTATTGTGGGTGAATGTTTTTACTTCATCACAATGATTCTAATTTAACGAATATATTTGAATAATAAGTTGCAACTTGAAGAATAAAGTAGTTTGTGCATGATTTTTCGAATTTTTGCTCAATTTTAGGATAAAACGCTTACACCGAATGTAAAATTATTACAATTCCAATAGGTATTCGTATGGAATAGTTAAAACATATCTTTTAGATCAGATTTTATTAGACCATAATAGATCAATGGAATATTATCATCACACATATAGATTTTAAAACCATGTGGTTATGTTATATAATTGAATTAATCCAATAACACTTTGGGCATTATGTAATATCAAATATATTTTTTTTATTCATTTAAATCGCGATTTAACCAAAGAAACCAAGCTACCTCATCTATATTTATTTGCACAATCCTTAGTTCAGTTAATTCGAATGTATTTGTTCAAGAATTAAAATTTGAAGAAAATTTAAGGAAAAACCGGCCAATTAAAAGAGAAAAAAAGATACTAAAGTTTATTCTATTCATTCTTCATTTGCAAGTGAGCAAGATATGTAGCGCCGTAAAGGTTGAAGTTGTAGTCTGTGTTCTGAGACCAAACTGTTGTGTCCTTGATCCAGTCTGAGCGTGTGCCGTCGAAGAACTCGGCCTTGAGCTTATCTGTATTATCCTTGATCATGTAGTCGTTGTTGACTTGGTTGGACAAAGCCATAACAATAGAGTCACACTTCATTGTTAAAGCAAATGCTCTTGCAAGACGTGTGTAATAAATATAATGCTGAAGCATTGCAGCGTAAGCCTTCTTATCGCCTTTCTTAGCGAGATTTGAGACTGTAGCAGCATCAACATCGGATGATGGAACCCAGTACTTGTGAAGAGCTCTGATAGCTCTGGCAGATGCGAGATCTTCGTATCCTGGGCATGTTGCACCATCATACCAATAGTCTGACAAGTACTGAACGATCTTGCGCTCGTAGTCGAAGTTTTCGTGAGCCTTGTAAATTGTCGGAATTTGGAGATAGCCCATTTCAGTAGCCATAACATATGGTTGTCCAATGATTGGGTCCTTAAGGATAACTGCAGCACCAAGGCCTGATCCCAAAGCCATAACTGCTGTTCTTCCATTTCCGACGACCTTGTCTCCTGGTCCCCAGAGCTTTCTAAAGAACTTCTTGGATCCAGCACCATGATCCATAGCAACGAGACCGTATGCGCATGCTTCAAGGTCGTTAAGCAAATAATGTGCCTTCTTTGGATACATTCCTTCTGGGAATTTCATTGTCTCGATTGTTCTCTCAGGATCTGGGACGTTCCAATTGCTTGGAATGATGATGTCTCCCTTCCTGAGACCGCCGATAGCGAATGCACCACCGAAGCACTTAGCTGTTGGAACAACTTTCTTGATGGCGTTGTGAACTACGTCGATATCAGCGTAGAGTTCCTTTGCGTTATTGGCCAATAACTTTGGAATGTCAACGAATTCATGCTGGTTGGCTGGATTGGAGATACGAAAACGGATTCCAGATGCGCCAACATCAGCACCGACGCAGTATCCGAGAACTCTGTTCAGTCCCCAGTTCTTCAATGGCTTGAGAACACTTACGTCTAGCATTCGAAAAAATTATTCTGAAAAATACGATAAAAAGTTCAATAATGATGCTCGAATCAGCATCTATTACCAATAAAACAGCGATTTTGCTAAGAATTAGAATCAGATTTTAATGATGACATTTAATTTTGCCATTTCATATTTTACAAAAAACCGTTAATTTGTGATCGACTGTTACATTGAAACTGACAAATATTTAGTTTTTTTTGACACGTAAATCATTGTTTACTCCAAAGCCAAACCACTGAACTATATTCATCCAGACACTATATTTTTAATAAAAATATTGAAAATGTTCATTTTTACAATGGAATTCAATATCCAAATTTTATAAAATCATTCTAAAAAGATGTATATCTATAATGAATATGCCTACCATAGCCTTAAAAGATTGCTGCATTTGTTATGATATCATATATATCAATATGATATGATTTTAACAACGAATGAAAAAAAAAAAAATTACATGTCAATTTTAATTTTACATGACAATTTATTTTGAAAATTTTATTTGACAAAAGATTTTTATTTACAAGACAAAAATTTTAGAAGTATGGAACCATATGAGATAATAAAATCAATTGAGGAACTAAAAAGAGGCAACACATCACCAGAAAACTTCAAAATGTTGTATGTTGCATGCTCAAAAAGTTCGAATGCCCAAGATTTTATAATGGAACATCTCCCAATTTCATTTTTTGAAGAACACTTTAAGACAGATGATGCAGTACTTATAAAAGTTATAAATCTATGCAATAATTTAAGTGTTGCCAATCCAAATAATCAAGAAAAACTTTTAGATCTTCTTATTCCTAAAATCAACACAATACAATGGAACCAACAATCAGGAAAATCATTTATGATGTTTTTACTCGCGTGTTGCCAACCAACAAGCTTGTACAGAAAAAGATTAACTGTTGATTTACTATTGCCTTTTGTTTTAGTATATCACAATGCTACAGATGAGGTAGATGAAGATTTTTACTTCCATTTGATTACATTAATGGCAGAGCCAGCTTTAGAATTTTTGAAATATGGATTAACTCATCTAGATATAACATATTCTATTACAGATTTACTTCATGATACAGCAGAAGTTGCTCCAGATCAAATAGATCATGAGCCATTCATTAAATTCATTTTGGAAATTATTCAACAAAGAGACTTAAAGCCATCACAAGCACGCTCTAATATTATTGGTGTTTTCGCTGCACTTGTTGGATCATCAGATAAAGCACGATGCACAGCTTTAAATTGCGATGCAGTCGAAATATTGAAGAAATTGAACAAAGCCGATATGGAAGATCCAGCTGTTCTCGAATGGAGCGTTGCAGCCTTGAGGTTCTTAGTTCAATTCGTTGATCCTGAAGGCAAAAATAAGATATACACACCAGCACCCGACGCCGAAAACATTTTTGATGATCCAAACTTCATGTAACAATATAGTTGACCTCATAGAGATACTTCATAAACGAATAAACATACATGTATACTTCATATGCAAATAATTTCGAAATTGATTTCGCAGAATTACTCATTATCAGCTGTTTTCTTTGCACCATGCATATAAATACAAATTTCATTCACATACACAAATAAAAATTAGCTCTTTGTTTTGTTTATATATAGTACACACGTACATATCAGACATAAAAAAAATTATTTTAGATAATAGTTTTTACTTCTTGTTATCTCTGCACCATTGTTACCATTCCCTTTCGCATTTGTCAGCGTTCTGTAACTTCCTTGTCAGCTTTTCATTTGTTGTTCTGTCGGGGATTAGCTGAGTAAATGGATGATCAAGACTATCCATTTTATCTTCGATCTCGTATGTTGGAGGAAGGTCATTGATAGCATTGGCATACCTTGATGCTACAAATTAGCCTTGAATGAGCTTTGACAATATGATAAATGAAGTCAAGGTGTCTATGAATTATATCAGAGCTCTTTGATAGAAAAATATTTCAAAATTGTTGACTCAATTTTGATTTTCAACAGTTTGGTAAAATCTAACTTTATGTCAGTTATGTTATATTATACA
Organism: Trichomonas gallinae; assembly: GCA_008369845.1. NCBI lineage: Eukaryota > Parabasalia > Trichomonadida > Trichomonadidae > Trichomonas > Trichomonas gallinae. The sequence continues at coordinate 40,633 of MRSU01011412.1, forward strand.
GAAATAGGAACGAAATTTATAGCAAAGCGTTTAAGATGCACATTTTTCCAGATCTGAATGTTGTCACACTTTTAGTATCGTAAAGAATCGTCGCATAATTGAAAATGTCACCTTTTGGCAACTTTGTGATGATGTCTTTAGGAAGCTGAAATTAAAGCTATATATTTGCAATTGCAAAATAGTTTAAAAACTCCGTGATAACCATCTTGTTAGCACAAATCAAAACTGCTTTGTGGAAATTGATTTTTGGTAATTTCATAGATATTAACGAATATGAGCAAATTTTTAAATAATAAACAATGATAGTTAGGTAATATGGGAGTTTCGGTGTTAAGCAACTTGATGGATAAAAAATCAAGTAGAAATAAAAGTTTTTGGCAATTTTTTAAAAAGTCACTTTTTGATCAATTAAGTTTGAATTGAAGATAATCGTTTTGTATTGAATTCTATAATCTTTTTACAGGCGTGAAAGTATCTAAAATTATAATATCATTTTAATCAAATTTAGTAGATCCATTTCTTCAAAATATATTTTAAGGGGAAAATAATCGTCTGCCGCAGAATTCATAATTTTCTAAAAATGTACTGTAATCGATTGGAAGAACACAAATTTTCTCATTAATTGTCTGATGAATGAACAAGCACAAACAAGATTTGCCAGTTTTTAAAGATTTTACAAATCATAATTTTGAGGGAATGGATGATGATGAGAAGAATTTCCTCGAATCGAGAGGAGTCCGCGTCTTAAACATGATTAGTGATAATGGCTCGAGCCAAATATTTACAGCATCATCGCAAAATATCGAAATTTCGCTCGCTTTGAAGAGAATAAATATCAAAAATGTAAATATGGCAATTTTGCAAAGGATTAATGCAATAAATGAATCAATGTATGTAAATATATACCAAAAATATACGTATAATGGTAATTTATACCTTCTAATGGAATATTGCCGATACGATCTTAGCCATTTAATTAAAAATGGCCCAGAAATATCCGGAAAAGATATGTCAAAATATATCAGGCTTTGTATACAAGCAGTTAAAGCATGTCACGATGCACAATTTTTCGGACTCAATATCAAGCCTTCAAATTTCTTGATTGATCAGTACGGCCGTGTCAAAATATCCGATTTTTATTGCATATCAAGTCACATTATCCATAATCAAGAACCACAAGCAACTGATTTATTCACATTCTGTTCTCCCGAAGTAATTAATAGACTAGAGAGCGGTTCATTAGCATCGGATATCTGGGCTCTTGGCTGCGCGCTATATTTCATTTCAACAGGAAAATATCCATTTCTACGCAGTGACAGCGTTTCTTTATTTGACGCAGTCTGTCATTGTAACTACGATAAGGTTGTAATAAGTGATCCATATCTAAAGAATTTGATTTCAATGTGTTTACAAATTGATCCAAATAATCGAAAACCCACAGATTATTTATTAGTTTCTGATTATTTACACCAACACACAACAAGAGAACCAATGTATATTAACACTCAAAGGGAAAGTGATGTGCTTACATCAAGACGAGGTTTGACTTGCCGAAAGACAACCTGCAAGTCAATACTTGCACCAAAGACAAAGCTTCGATACAAATCAAATAGTGCAGCACCAGTTTGCATGCCAGAGATACCAATACCTTCAGTACCTTGTACTTTTGTCATGAATTAAACCGGAATTTCTGTTTGTGTTTATAAATTCATATTTATATTTAGTAATGCATCACATATATCAAAGACTTAAGATGATTTTGATTAGCATCTTTACGTGACAAAAACTAGTTCTACATGTCAAATTATTTTACAAATACAGCAAACCTTTACATGTCAAAAATATATTTACATGTCAAATTTTATATCAACAAAAAAACTTCTTTCATAGCAAATCATTTTTTATATCATGATATAATGAATTTATATCATTGCGGGTCTAGAACAATGTATACAATAGAGTTAATCCCCATATAGTGCAATTTACTAAAGAAATTATAGCTTGGATAAGCATGAAAAGTGATTTTAGTTGAAAATTCTGTTTATAATTTGGATAAGTTTACATGACAAAACTACAAAAAAATTTGTCGATCGTTGTATGACGATAAAATAAAAAAATGGGTCTAGATCAGAGTACACCGCAAGGAGCACAAAACACATCATACTACGGAACTTCATCGCGCGAAATCACACCAGATAACGCTATGGAAACCATTAGAGAAATTCAGCTCGAAAAATTAAATCAAAAATTGGCAAAGGATCGTGCAAATGAAAAGCCTAGGTTCAAAACACCTTTAAGCTTTACAAACATTCTCGTTAAGCACAGCGGTCCTTTCTTAGTTTTTGTGTGTACGATAAAATCAGAAACGCCAGGACAGCTTGTTATCATATCAAACGGCAAAATGAGTTCATTCAACTTCCCCAAGACATCAGAAAAAACACTTTACAGTATTCCAATTCCAACAAATAGCGATTTCATCGTTGAAATTTCAATTGATTATCATAATTATCACGAACTAATCCCACCAAACACACATATGATCAAAAAGCATACATACGAGTTCAAAGTAATTGAATCAGAGAGCGTTTTCCGCGTTCAATATCTTTCTCAAACTGTGCAGTCAACAACAAAAACATGTAAGATAGATGTCAACAAGCCTGTTGAAGTAGTTGACGAGAATCTCACAGGTAAATGCCTCTTCTGCCTTAATAATGAAGCCATTTTATCAATGTGTGAGCAGGATCATAAAATTATTTGCCAAGCCTGCAATAATGATAAGGACCTCAAGATAGCAGAATGTCCCTACGATCGAGTACAACAAGTTACTGAGCAGCCTCTCATTGAATTGTAAATTTTTGTTTCCATGCGACGCACTCTATTATTTGATTAAATAGCTATAAATTTATTTATTATTTCTTTCTTTGCACTTGAAATTAAATTTATTGTTAAATTTAATATCAAAAACGGATGATTTGATATCAATAATCATTCATAATTCGACGTAATAAATCTAAAACAACCATCTAAATTAAATAAATTCATATATTATTAATTCGATAAAAATATTTTTCATTTCTATGTTGAAACAATATATTAAAATTTTAGATAGAGTTTTTTTGATGTAATATTACATTGATTGTAGGTGAAATTGCAAATATAAAATTCAATTCTATATATATTTAGATAACAGACAAAATTGATAATGAAAACAACATTATTACATAAAATAAAATCTATAGCTCTATATTTCATCAGAAATAGGAAGTTTTTTGTCGCATCTCACTTCCAAAGTCGGAGGAAACTTAAGATTGATGCCAGGAACGTTACAATAGATTATACGCTCTATTCCAGAGTCATGGAAGGTTTCATGCTCCATTTTAAGCACAGATGGTGGAATTGCAACTTCATGGAGCTTATTACTGCCTTGGAACAAGTATTTCGGCAAAGCAGTGATATTTGTTTGACTTATATCGATATCCTTGAGTTTTGGCATCGAGAAGCAGTTTGTAGCGACTTTTGCAAGCATTTTCGGTAATGTTAGGAATCTGATGCTACAGCCGCAAAATACTCCTTCCTCAAGCTCCTTCAGAGCTGAATGGAAGAATTTAACAGCTTTGAGCTTCTTGCAATCAAAGAAAGCAAATTTTTCAATAATCGTAACTGTAGATGGTATTTGAACGAGAACAACTTGTGAATGAGCAAATGCATATGGACTAATACTGAGTACTTCATTATAGAACTCTGGAACTTCGATTCTCGCAGGACAAAATATTAATTTTTGCATCATCTTCGAGTAGATGCATTGCTTGTAAACATCAAAGAACTTGGATGATTCTACACTTATTTTTGTAAGATTCGTGCAATTTGAGAAAGCGCTTCCATCAATTGATCGAATTTTCGGTTTTATTATGAAGAAATCGATGTTTGTTGAAGCAAAAACGTAATCAGCGATAGTTGTTACTGTAGGAGGCAATAATAAAGTCTTGAGATTCCACGAATTATTAAAAACTCCTGAAGGCAAGTGATAAATTGGCGAAATGGACATGTCAACATGTTCCAGTTGACTGCAGTATGAAAATGCTCCAGTGCCAACGAAATATATCGTTTTAGAAAATTTAACCGATGTTATTGAAGTATTTATGAAAGCATACTCGGAAATTCTCGATACAGAGTATTGTGTACGGCCTATTTTGATCTTTTCGAAGAAATGCACTTCTCCAGAGAGATTTCTGAACTCGAATTTGTTATTAACTTTTGGTGTCGACTGAATTGCAAGCTTTTGATAGTCTCGATCAATATCGCAATGAATAAGGACACCAGGGGCAACCTGTATCCTTGTATCTTTGCGCTTACAAAAAACTTGCAAAATGAAATAAACAAACATTAGCAAAAAATGATTTCTTTTACTACCAAACACTCTTTTATCATCATAAATCTCACTACCTTTTCATGATTTCAAATAATTATGCTTATATAATGAAAAATTTTGTTTTTTGAAATTAATTCGTCAATAAAACAAACATATTTATTCAAAACCTGATAAAATGAATTATTCTTTGTTCTCATGGAATGATTCGCAGATTTCCAGAAAATCAACAACATGAGTCCAAGCAAAGTTGATCATGACGACAAAGCTATCGTATGAGTATGCGAGACGCTTTGCAAGAATGAAAGTTGAAGGCTGATCTTTGAAAACTTGCGCAATCGAAATATATCTCTTATAAAGAACGTCGCTGAGATTTCCTTGGCCAAGGTTATCAAGGAATTTAAGCTGATCTGCCTTGAAACTAAGCCTTCTATCATCTAAATATCTGCACATAACTTTGAGCAATGCGCTATTAATGAATTTCATGCCTAAGTTTCTACCTGCGAAGTATCTTTCTGCCATTGTGTAAACGAGGTGAAGAACCATTTTAGTTCTATCGTTGAAGGGAAGAATTTCATATCCTAAAACGAATGCTTCTTGAGCTTTTCTTGCCTTTTCGACAGCTGCCTTGAATATTATCATGTTTTCATCGGTGTCAATAAGTGTTAAAATGATCTTGAAGATGAAAACGTCATCAGGATATTTCGTTGGTTCGACTTCGAGCGGAATAAAGTATTCTTCGAGTAGTTTCTCAACTAAAGTATCGACAAATCCGTCTGCTGCTCTCAAATAATCTTCTAATAGTTCTTCGCTATAATATGTCAAAGATAATTTAGAGAGATAGATGAAAAAGTTTTCTTGGTTAAGGACTTGGTTGTAGAATGGATTTGTTAAGAAATTAGCAGGGACTACGTAGTGATTTATTTGGCAGCATAGGAAAAATTGATAAACTTCGTCAGTTAAGTTCTTTTTCGTAAGTTCTAGTAACTTCTTTTCATCGGTTTTAATTGAGAAAATTCTCTCGGTGTTGTTATTTGATAATATAATAAATCTTCCTTCGAAATAAAACTGCGTTGTTGGAGAAAGCATCTCCATTTCTTCATTAGTTTGATCTAGAATTGCGAAAAATGGCGGTGAGTATAGAAGAACGTATCTTGTTCCATTTAACGCGCCTTGGGGCTTAACGAATGAGAAAAATACTCTGCATTCCGGGTTAACTGGTGTCCTGGATCTCCAAAAGTGCGATGCTCGCCTCGCTTCATTCTTATGTGGAGACCAACAATGTTTAATTTCTCCTACGCTGCATTCTCGAGAGATGAAAGAAGGCCCACTGGTAGGCTTCTCGATGTGATTATTTATCGGGTTCTTGAAATAATCTTCAAGAGAAGCAATTCGCGCATTATTCATCTCTAAAAAAAAACGAAATAAAATAATTGTCTGAAAAAAAAAATTTACTTTTGTGAAATATATAATGGTCAAATTTTGCTTGATTGAATACTTTACAAATACCCTGAAAATGAAATATTGACTAGTTTACAATTTCACGGAATATTCAAATTTGAGTAGTTTACGAATCCCCTGAAAATAGATTATTGAATAGTTTACGAATCCCCTGAAAAATGACTCTTGAAAATTCATGTGTCAGCATGTTATAAGATAGATTCCGTTCGTAGTCATGGACTAATCCATAAAAGATTTTCTGTTAATTACGACAATATGTTTTGGAGCACGTTGATTTCAATACAATTGTCACGTTTTGTGATCAATTATCGATCTTCAAAATATTGTTGCCATCCAATTATACTTGTGGTAATGGCTAGTACTACCCATAAAATAGATAGTTCTCATTACAAAACCTAAATATATATCCAAAATATATTTCAATACCGTCATCCGCTTTTCGGGGATCAACTGGGTTTTCGGGGATCTATTCAATCTAGAGGGGTGTAAAGTGGCATGACC
>MRSU01011413.1:0-14338 GCA_008369845.1 Trichomonas gallinae
GCAAGCGCGGAAGACGAGGCGGCCGATTCTGCCGAAACCATTGATAGCAACCTTAACAACCATGTTTAGGTGAAAGTGATTTGAACACCTAAGCTCTCAATGCTTTGTGAACAACAGTGGTCGGCCCACTCCTCAATTTTGTGAGCCGATGTTCAAGGTTATTTTTCGCCTCATGTTTCTATAGCAAATATCAAAATTGTCACATGGATATTGTTAAATGTTGGCTATTTAGTGAAGTGAAGTCAAATTCAATGAGATTGATTTATACAACATTTCTGCCATGTAACTTCATCGTTAATTTCGACCAACTCTTCATTATTATATCTATTGTAGCATATAGATTTGTTTTAACTATAGTTTGCCGAAAAAGCATCATAAAAGTGACATTATTTTGACACGTAAATTTGTATATAGATCGTAATATTAACATCGTTTCAAGGAAATAAAATGGTTAGTGACGTGTAGGGAAACGGCAAATATCACTGATTAATACCTCCAAATCTTAATTCGTCGACAATATCATTAGAGATTGAATTAAAAGTTGAACTGAGCTTGTCATATGCTTTTCTTGCATCACAGATATCAATGCAGTTCGTAATTTCCTAGTTTTGACCAAGATTACTGATGAATACAAATTTTTCAAAAAATTATTTTAGTTCCTTGCTTCATAGACAGATAACTATCACTAAATTATCAACTATAAGTGTCAACATCAAGGTTTTTGGTATGTGAACTCGAATCAATTTGCGATCTATTTATTCTTTACATTCATTTGGAGAATCGGCTTAACTTATACATATATATGCTTTTTACTTTCATGCTTGAACTGATACACGTTTAAATCTACGATATTCTGCTTTTATAGCATATTTTGTTTCAATTTTTCATTATTTGTTTACAGAATGAAAGCCAATCTGTTTCCAATAACACAAATATTGTTTTATTACATTGATTTGTTATTTAAACTGTTAATCAATCATATCAATGAATATAATGTACAGTCTATGGTTTTTAGCCAATTGAGCAATACAGCTGCCTGCTAAATGTTGAGTGGATCATCTTGTTTCATGAAAATTATTAATGAAGAAATTTTGACATGTAAATAATATCGTCAAAATTCTATTCAATTTTATTGTCATTTTGACATGTAAATTATTTTATAAAAATGAACGTTTTTAATGAAAATAATGAACTTTATGGGAAAGAAATCGTTGTTCTTCCTATATCAAGTACATTTGAAAAAGATGAATACGAAAAAAAGGTATCTAAGGCAACAAACGTGCGATTTTTGAACTGGCCGGAATCAGCAAATGGATTATTAACATTTCAGCCTTTAACTGAAGTCAGATGCTTAGATATGCGTGGAATAAAGCTTACGTCACTTCCGCCAGAAATTGGTTTGCTTACAAATTTAGAATATCTAGATATCAGAGATAATTTCTTAGATTATCTACCACCAGAGTTATCTGAGTGTCTGAAACTCAAAACACTACTTTATTCAGGCAACAGTCTATTCTATGTTTCACAAATACAAGCTTTAAACTATCTGCGACAAATAAATCAAGCAGAAGGAGTCGCCCCACAGTTTAAATGGGCTGTGCAGAATGGACAGTTCTCAATTATATCATGGAATATAATATCACAATATCAAGCGAAGCAATCTCGTTTTCATTCAACTCCATCGCGCTATTTAGCATGGGAATATCGAATGGAACACATACTGAACATCGCGCAAATGTTAAAACCAAATTTGTTTTGCTTGCAAGAAATTGAAGAAAAATGTTTGACGGAGCTGATAGAAAGAATGAGAACTATAGGTTATGGATGTGTATCATCATTTGGTACAAGAACGAGAATCCCAGGAGCCCCTCGTTCCGGAATTGCAACTTTTTTCTTGATGGCGCGTTTGTCTGTAGAAAGAACAGTCACAGTTCAGTTTAGCGACCTCCCAGGTAATGATCAGATCTCTAAACTGCAACTATTAGAGAATGATGCACTTTTCCAATTATCTGTCGTGAGACTGCAAGGCCAATCTTTCTATTTAATACACACATCATTATATCCAAACCACTTCGACAGCAAAGTCATTGAAGCACAGATAAACATTATTTTAGATCGTGTTAAAGATTTGTCAGTTCAGAAAGTTATCTGCGGCAGCTTCGGCTTTGAGCCAAACACAAAGCCATTCAATCTCATCAAAGCAAATGATCAGTTTAAATGCGTGAACTATACAACTCCAGAATTCTTCACTCAATGGGAGAATGACGAAATGAAGATTACCGACTATGTTTTTGTTTCACAGCAGATGTATCCGACTGGCACATTAGTCACTACAACACAAGATGATGCAAAGAATTATCATCATTTCATGCCTAACAATCAATGGCCATCATCTCATCTTCCTATTGGTGCTCTCATTGATATCAAGCTCGGGCAATAACTCTATTTTTGTTTTTCTATAAATTGTTCTATGTTTTATACTTTTTTTAACATTCAATTAGTTGGAGGAATGACAATTATTGATATAATTTAGGTTTTTCTATAAATTGTTCTATGTTTTTTTTTTTCACCTGTATATTATATTATAAGCATATATATATAATATGATTATAATTAAAATTGCTCTATGCATTAAACGAGTCTAAACTTTTTATGTATTTCATTTAGATGAAATATCATGACCAAGATAATATAGTATAAACACCAAAATACAAATTTATTGAAAAAAATTTACACATTCATTCATCTCAGCTTTCAGTTCCACATTATTTGTTAGAATGATTCGTTGATTGTGAGATGTTCAGTATACAGGTATAGCTGTAATTATATCATATAAATTTATTTGAAAACATAATAATTATATAATCAACAATTCACTTTTGAATTTCATGGGAAAAACATTTGAATTGGAGGTCGTGAAGGCTGCTCCGCGTTTTCAACGTTGTCATAAGGTTCATCAAGTGAAGATGATGAAGACTCAGTTTCCACAACTCTATCGGAGTTAGAACTCTCAGCCGTTCTTCTTTTCTGTGCCTCCAGTCTTCTCTGTTGCATGCGGGACATCGCAGGACTCGATTTAGACTTTGACATATCCATTGGTGGATTAGGATTATTAGGTTTGGGGGTGTTTGTATTTGGAGGAGTGGGCTTAGTGCCACTTTGCGTGTTCTTTCTCTTTTGAGTTGCAGCTCTCTTTCTCTCATGTACTGCATTAGTTAATATCGCAAGCTGCTTCTTCTTTCTCACGATCACAACAATCATGATCAAAACTAAAGCAAGGGCGATGAAACATAACATAATAACGAAACCAATGACAGCTATTTCGTTTGCAGGATCTGGTGTTGCTTTTTGGTATGGTGTTCTCTCTTCAACTTTATCTGCTTTCAGAGATGAGTTTATCAGCTCTCCTGGTGCCATTTGCGCGTAAACTTTAATCGGGAGTGATTGATAAAGCTCATCAGAGCGAACCATGAATCCCCAGTATATCCAGTGTCCGTGGAATGTTGCGAGTGTAGTGACTTGAATGGAAAGAGAGAAGCTGAATCTCTGCGTTGCAGCTTTGTTCAATTTCACATTATTATATGGTGAAAGCGCGATCAGTGGATCAACACCGATACCATACATGACGTATGAGATGTTAGTTCCATCTGTTATAGCCGTTCTCACCCAATTCACGTACCTCGAAGATGCGTTATAAAGATAATCTTTGTTCGACGGAGCTTCAGGAATAAACGTTTGACAAGCGGTGCCGCGGTAATCATATGGACACTGGCAGAAGCCATTGGCATTGCAGGATCCTGTATTGCAGTCTGATGGACATTTCTTCTCTTCTGAGAAAGTGAATTTAATTGGATTCTTATCAAAATCAGTTTGCGAGAAACCTCCAGATGCAGCAATAGCAAACTTAGCAGTTTGTAATGAGGATTCGTAGTCTTGAGAGTAAATGTGGATCTTGTACGTGTCTGCTGGTGCATTTTCGATGTAAACTCTCATGCTCGTTGAAAATTCTTCGTCCCTATCATCAGGTAAACCGTTCGCGAAAAATGATTTGCCTTTTGAGTCTTCAACGACTAAATTCAGGCCGATGTTAAGTGGTATCTTGGATGAAGGCATCGATGGCTCACAGTAGCAAATAGTTATGGATAAGTCTTGCGATTCTGTTGTAGTGATTGTTGACGATAAATGCTTATATCTGCCAATCTCTACTTTGTCTGTCACTCTTAGTCCTTTAAACTTGCCGAATCCCATCGAATCTATGCCCGTTACCATGCCAAAGCCTGTTTTGTGATGCAGTATGTCTTTTCCTAGTCTCCTGCAGCCGTTAATTATCATTGCTTTGACTAAAAATCCACTCGGATCCATAGAATTCGCAGAATTTGCTGACAAACTCGGATAATAACCATCAATGAAGAATTGCCTTATGAGGATGCCGATGCCAGCAACCATGGGTGTAGCCATTGATGTTCCATCTGATCTGAGGAGTTGATCTGTAGTCATTGCTGAAACATAATCGTGATTTCCTAAAGATTTTGCAGAATAAATACTTGTTCCTGGTGCAATGACTTCTGGCTTGATGATTCCTTCCTCTGTTGGTCCCCATGATGAATAAGATGCAAGAGAAAATCCCTTTTGCTCGGAATTTTCTAATACAACTGATAAAGTGGACCATTGCTCAATTGTGTTTAGTTCTTGGAGAGAGCGAGTGCATAATATAGGATATAACGACTCAAATGTGGGGTCAACATATGATATTTGCAGAGCAAATTTTGCATCTTGTACTAATGAATATGAACTTGATTTTTGAATATATGCAGCACCATTTGTATCAGAGTTTGTTGATACTGGCAAGTTTTGGAGGCGAAAAATCGGTCCATATTTTCTTTTCATGAAATTTTTTGGATCTCTTACTTCTATTTTCGTGTTTCCATTAGTGATATAGATTTTGGCAGTGTCAAGAAATCTGCTGACAGTTGTATCATCTAAAGCTCCGACCGTCAAAAAATTTTTAGAATTTCCAGGAGCAAAAACAGTTTTTCCCGCAGCATCATTACCAGCAGATGCTACATATAGATTATCTTGATTCTGAAATGATATTTCATCATAACTTGAGCGAATCTGATCATCATTAACGTAACTCCAACTGCTTGACTGAATTCTCGCTGCCGTTGTAGCCATATCTTCCTGAATTGTTTTCGGGTTTGGTATAAGAGCAATGTTATTCTTGATATTTCCAATATCAACAAAATGAATTTTCGCTTTCGGCGCAACACCGTTGTACAGTGAAGCAGCCAAATCGTTGCTGACTGCTTCTCCGCAGGCAGTTCCACTCACATGCGTTCCGTGTCCGTTTTCTCCATCAAAATTATCATAATAATTGAAATATTTTATAACTTTCCTATGGTTAAGGTTGATTTCTCGACTGACTGGCTGATTTGCGTCGTAAAAGAATGTATTATTTATATCTAAACCAGTATCAACGATTTGAATTATTTGATTGTAGCCTGTGAGTCCTTTATTTGTTAGAGTTCTCTCAGTAGCATACACTCCATTAACAAGAGCAGGCTTATCTATATTATTTTGTAATAATCCAACTGAAAATCTATTCAAAAACCTGAGTTTTGGGGCTGGATTTATTGTGAGTACACGGTTATCATTGTAGGCATTTTGTATTTGTTGATTTGAAAGGTTAAAACACTGGAAATAATATTTGGACATTTTTTTGCAAGCTTTTTCTTCAGCCCAATCATCGGTAGCGTATATATTGTAGTTCATATTAGGCGAAAAGGACAATCTTTTTGGCGTAATCTCTTCGCTGGGTATAATTTCGAAATCAGAACGGCGTTTTAGTGTAAAAAATTCGTTTTCTGTAAGATAAACCAAATTAACTCCGTGAGATACGTAGGTTTCATGAGTAAATTTTCGTGAAAGGCTTGAATTTAAATTAATCAAATATCGCGAATTGTTCAGATTGCTGACAAAGAACCACCCGAACGTTATATTTGGATGGTCCCCCGCCGCAGCGCGCCGTTTGTTCAACTCGCGAATCTTGATCATTTGGCTCAATATAAAAATATAAAATTTTTGAGATAAATTTACATTAGGCTGATTATCGTTTGTAGATCAATATTTTTATGTTTATATTATCGAATTTGCATTCAATTTTTTTCTGAAGATTGAAAAAATATACATCAATGGAACATGGAGATAATTAAAAATAATAAAAATAAAAGTTTTCAAACAAAACCGATTTTTGAATGGATTATTTACAACAAGATTTAAAATGCCTAAAATATTTTAAAGAGTAACACATTAAACCCAGAAAAAAACTTAAATTTTGCCTTTTTATTTGTCAGATTATTTTGTTTACATGACAATTAATTGTGTGAGATTTTTTGCAAGATTATCAAACTTATAATTTGGTAAAGACAATAGATGGGTTCTCATTTTTCTAATTAAAAACTAGATATAAAGAACCCAGAAACATCTGATAGAGTACGCGACGATGCATCTTCACAGGTAATCTTCGAATTTGCGCTTTATTAAGAAAATGAAATTGATAATTTAACAAAAACGCATGAACATATGCTGACAAGATATTAATTCTGCGGTGTATATGCTATCTGCTATAACAGATGTGATCCAAAGAATTCTGAAAATTAAATGAATTTATGAAATTATATTGTTAAAGAATAGCAATAAATTGTTGAAAACTACATCATATGCTACTGCTTTATTGACGACATTTTTTTGCTTCATGCAATAAATTTAAAATGAAATGTAATATGTTAGTATCTGATTTCAACATTTTAATATTTATATATATAGTTAGTTTGGATGCTAATTTTTGATTCTTATTGATACGATTCATAATTTATTTTGTAAATACTTATTGTTTGTCTCTATGAGTGATTTGAGTATATGAAATAATTGTTTAGATTTTCTTTGTGCTTCATTTTTGATGGATGAAAAAAATATCGAATAAGATCTTGAATCATATCAGCATAAATTTAAAAATTCTAATTTGCTTTATGCTGGGGAAGTAGATATGGGCAGTTTTCTCAACTACAAACCAAGCTATATTCCACTTTCATCAAAATCAAATAATTTGGGGGAATTGAATCCTCATCCCTGTTTTTTTGATTATTAATTTACGTGTCAAAAAAGTGAAAATCTGTCACTTTTTGAACACTCTTTTCCGTTCACTACAATATATAAGGCATATTGTTTGTACAAAAAATGTTTATTTAAATAAAATTGAATTGAAATATAATTACCAAAAATCATGATTTCATTTCATATATTTTTAGATTAATACAGGCACATGTGAATTATTGCTTTAAAAGAGCGATATCTCCAATTTTCGTTGCCGAGAAATTTTTGGTTTACAAAATAATCGTCTTTACAAAATCTAAAATCTGTCGTTATTTGAATATCGATAATGCCTCCTAAATTATCGATTGAAAGTGATTCGAGTTCATCAGATGCCAATATTAAAACTCCGACCGGCAAATTTACACCTAAAGGCATTTTCGATAGTACTTCTTCGGATGATCATTCGTTAAAAAATAAGAAACCACAAAATCCGAGAAAATCAAACATATCATTCGATGATAGTGATTCTGATGAATCATTTAAGCCAAAAAATCAGCAACCAATTCAAAGAAAAACAACACCAGTTAAAATGAAATTTACTACTTCTTCAGATGAGAGTGATGAAGCACCTCAGACTCCAAAGAAAAACACACCGAAACAGAATAAACCTCCAACATTTTCTGATTCATCTGATGAATCAGATATTAAAACTCAATCAAAGAAATCAGAGCGTAAGACAGCAGAATTCAGCTATACAGAAAACGAGTCATCGTATTCGGATGATGATGACATTTTTCCTGCATCTCAAACAAAAGCTCAACAAAGACCTCCGCCAAGTTCAAGCAGTTCATACGCAGAAGATAAATCTCCAAAGCTCAAAAATTACAGACCTTCAGCAGCAGATATACTTTCCAGTGACTCTGATGAATCTACAATTCGGTTACAACCGCAAAAAAGCTCGAAACAGTCACCAAAGCCTAAGAAACAGATAATATCAGACGATTCTACGGACGAATCTTCAGCTAAAGCAAGGCGAAGAATAAGTCGAAATTCATCTTCAGACAAAGACCAATGGAGCAATGCTGTTCGCGATATAAAGCGTGATGATGAAGCAAAAGCTCAAATAGAACTCGAAAGAAAACAAAAAGAAGAAAAAGAAAGGAAAGAAAAAGAAGATTTAGAAAGAAAACAGAAAGAAGTGAAAGAGTGTAAAGAAATGGAAGAGAAAGAACGTAAAGAAAGAGAAGAGAAAGATCGTAAGGAAAGAATAGAAAAAGAGAGAAAAGAAAGAGAAGAGATTGAAAGAAAACAAAAGGCGGAGAAAAATAAAAAGAAGAAGTCTTCGAGTTCGTTCGAGTCTTCTTCTGAACCAAATACGGAGGATGAGTCACATATTTCTAGGAAAGCACCAAATTTCAATGATGAGTCATCAGGCAGCAAGCTAGATAAGCCTCCGCTTAAAGATCCATCGCCGAGCAGCTCCACATTCAACAACAATAACAAATACAGCGCTGCATCAACACCTGCCAAACGTTCTCCACTTAGAAGGCATCATACAACTCTTCCAATCACAATAGACCAGGAGTTATCACCAGCGAGGAAAACAAGGCCGCTTCCGCAGATACAATACGAAGACTTTAATCCGTTCGAGATGTATTATTCGCCTAGCAAGAACGGATCTGAAGATGAGAGCATATCAGTGGCATTCCAGTCGCCGATGAAGCAATACAGGAAGCCATCTTACACTGTAGAAGAACAGAAGGTTCCAAAGCACGATAAACCGAGAATTGCACCAGACGAAGACGAAAAAGATAACAAAGATGAAGGCGTTATTAAAATCAAAAAAGACGACAGAGAACCTTTATTCAAACATCATGATTTGGATTGGTCGTTCGATATACAGATACAGAAGCAGCCATCAGTGAAACATGCAGTTGAAGAATTGACGAAACAGTTCTCCATTCGTCCTCTTGCTAGTGCTTTATCTCGCAGACAGTGAATTATTATTTTTATTAACCATGTTTTATTTACACAAGTAATAAATTATATTGTTTTATTCCAAAGTTGATAACTCCAAAAAAGTATTTGTCAATAAAGTTTTTACAATGTCAGATAAACTCAAATATGTCATCATTTCACTTTACATTCGCCAATAAAGAGTTTACAATGTCAGATTTGATCAAATTTGTCATCTTTTTGCTATACATTTGTCAATAAAGAATTTACATTATCATATTTCCTAAAAATGAAGAGTTGTCCGTTCGGACTTGTTCAACGCATTGCATTCTTTAACCACATCAATATTTTCTCATTGTTTTTCATCCATTTGTTGATCAAAGATTTTTGACACATAAATTCAAAAATTCGACAGGCTAATATTACCGATAGATGCTGTTTCTCTGGATTCTACTCTATTCACTTGTTAACTACAAGCAGGCTCTTGGTGAAGATGGTAATTCAACAGCACCCGAAGAGCATCACCCTGTTCCAACACTTTTAGGTGTTATCATTACCATGGTGGCAGGTACACTCGTCGTTGCACTCACACTCATTCCTATGTGCATCATTAAACAAGAAGACTCATACAATGTAGATCCAAAGAAACCTCTCCTTGGCAACAATCCTCTAGATTAAATTTAATATTCGCTGAAAACATCTTATATCATTTCTATAAGATTTGTATTTCTATCATACGTTTATAAATATTTCATTTTACTATTAAATTACTTTTAATTTTTTATTATCAATATTTATTTCTTTCAAATTGTTTGACGATTCAAAAATATTGCGTTCATTCTATTTCTATTCGTAACTACAGTTCATATATACATAAGGATATATAATAATTTTGTATTTTTTTAAAACTAATAAAAGCGGATAATATAATATATCAATAACTTAATGTATGTGTTATAATGTAACTATAAGGATTGGTTTGGGAAGAGATTTAATATGATTCATCAATAAAGAAGCTAAGATTCAAGATTTATCTTGTGTGTATAAAGCATATAGTTTGTATTGATATGTATACGTCATGAATATTGCATCTGGAGCAAAGATTTCATTTTTTTGCAATTATTGTTCGTACAAGTGAATCTAAACTTCGAATGATAAATTTAAACATAAAATCACATATTTATATGAACATTACATTTAATAAACGCGTCAATTTCATATATTCCAAAATTCGATATTCTAGGAATTCATCAAGAAATTTATAGGAGTGGTTACAAGCAATGGATGTGTTGAAATAGATTCTGAACTAAATAATTTTCGAATATTGCAGAAATATATATATAAGAAAATCATTTGATTTAATCTTAGGAACTAATGTATACATACTTTACTGATATTACAAAGTGATAAAAAATCATTTTGTAGCTGTATCACTTACAAGTGGAATTTCTTTTGAAGTATTGTCATCTTCTTGGTTCTTCTTTGGGACAATAATCCAGAAAGATGAGATTGTAGCTATTAAGGCACCTACTGCGCCAAATGAAATATAAAATTGGTTTTCGCCAACGTGATTCATGAGCCAACTGGACTTCTGATAACATGCACCAACAGCAATAATGATCAAATTAGCAATTTGTTGGCCTAAAACAATGAAAACATTTAACCCACCGATATTTATGCCGAGATCAGCAGGTTTGCTATCAGCGCTGACGATTGCAAACGGAATAGAGTTCATACAGGTGATTGCGAAACCAATTGGTGTAAATATACCAAGAAGAATCCAATAATTCTTTGTAAAACTGACTCCAATTAGGCAAATTGTGAAAATAAGATGTGCAAAGCCGTAAATGAACTTCATGCCGGCGAAATCAACAAACTTGTCGTGAACAAATCCGTAAGCAAAAGATATTAAATTAACTACTGCTGTAACAAAGAGTCCGAAGCAAAGTCCTTTGTCATTTTCATTCGGGAAAACTTCTTTTGAGAAGAATGTAGTAAGTTTGATGAAGAAGGCTGTTAATCCAACCCAAGACATCGTTAATGAAAACGAAGCACGTGCCATTGCCTTTGACATATGCGCCATTGTATTCCAAAGCTTCTTAAATATGTTGACTTTCTCAGATGCATCAATGTATTGCGTTTCGTGCGCGGTAAAAATTGTAATTGTAAGTGAAATCAAAACTGTAGTCGTTACTGTAATGAGGGTTATTGAGAATGTACTCTCTTGATACTTATGGTTGTTCAAAAAGAAGCCAATGCCGCCAATTAAATTAGTGATAACTGCGCCAAGTCCGTGATAAGTGGCTGAAATCGCGAAGCCCTTATTTAGCTGGGAAGGAGGAAGTAAATCACCGATGATAGAACGGCCAGGACCCTGAAAAGAGTTAATTGAGACGTAGGTGAAAGTCATTGTGAATAAAAGGAAGAAAGTAATCCATCCTTTTGTCATTTTCGAAGAGAATTTGTATAAGAGATACAATCCAGACAATCCAAGGAATGTGCCGATGCCCCCACAGACAATATAAGGTCTTCTTCTTCCAAACTTGGATTGGCAACGATCTGAGTAGTATCCAACTATTGGTTGAACGGCAAATCCACTGAAAGGGCCGATAGACCATACAATGAACTTTACGAATCTTGACATATCTAAGTTTGTCATCAATGGATCAACAAGTGCCCAAACAGCTGTGCCAGCAACTTGCATAGCCAGACATGCCATGCAAATGCAATAAATTCGAATGCTGGAAACTTTTGGTTGTTCACCAATCAAAGGGGAATTCATTTAATGGACCCTAATTTATTTTGAAGAGAAAACGATAGACCCTCATTAGTTTTTTGATCATTAAATTATAATAGGCAATGACAAACATACAATATTTAAAATTTGTTTTGTAAATATCTGAATATGTGAAATTTTAGCTGACAAATAAACAAATTTACACGCCAGAAATATAAAATTGTCAAAAATTATTTTACACGACAAAATTAAAAATTATTAAAATTTATCAATTTACATGACAAAATTATAAGATTGGCAAATAAAATTGTTTACACGACAAATATATCAAATTGTCAAATAAAAATATTTACACAACAAAATTTACTAATTTCTGACATGTAAAGTCAAATTTAATTTTTTGATGTTAAATGACTATAATGTGAATACAGCATGAAAATAACAATAAAAAGAAATTTAAGTGTTCGGCCATTTATCGAGACACTTTTTAATCATTATTATGGTTCAAGATACAAAACTCTATGATCTTCTCGGCGTTCAGCCAACTGCAACGGAGAGGGAGATCAAGAAAGCCTTCATGATTAAAGCCAAAGAACTTCATCCGGATAAAAATCGCGATGATCCTCAAGCAACAGAAAAATTCCAAGCAATTAACGAAGCATACGAAATTTTGAAGGACCCAGAGAAAAGGGCTGCGTATGATAGGTATGGACCGGATTCTTTACGCGGCCAACAAGACGATGGAATGGATGATGATGTTTTCTCTCATATTTTCGGCAACTTTGGATTTGGATTCCCAGGATTTGGCGGCGGAGGACAGCGCTCAAGGCCTAAAAGAACAAGTGACACTGAAATGTCAGTTTCGTGCACTTTAGAAGAACTTTACAACGGAACAGATAAGAAAGTTGCTATACAAAGGATGAAGATATGCGGCAAATGCAAAGGCAATGGCACAAAAGATGGAAAACCACCACAAAAATGCAATAAATGCAATGGCAGTGGCGTAGCAGTCGAAACTTATCGCCGCGGCAGCACATACTTCCAATCTACAACTACTTGCCCTGTCTGTCACGGATCAGGTAAGTTTATTACGAAACAAGATTTTTGCTCAGAGTGCAAAGGTAATAAAACAGTGCTCGAAAAAAAGCAAATCACAGTCCACATATCTCCAGGGATGCAGAATGGCGACTACATTCGAATGCCAGGAGAAGCAGACGAATATCCTGATTGCGAGACTGGCGATTTATTCATTGTCATACAAGAGCAGACGCATAACATGTTTATCAGGAACAAAGAGAATCTTTTGTTCAAGAAGAAACTCAATTGGTACGAAGCTATGCTAGGATTTAAATTTACCCTCCCAACTCTTGATGGACGAACACTGGTTATCGAGCGCACTAAGCAGTCTACAAACCCAGGTGACGTCATTTCCATCCACAATGAAGGCATGCCGAAGACAGCTTCAGGACTTGAGAAAGGGGATTTGTTTATTCAGTTCTCTATCAAGTTCCCGAAGGCCAGCGAAATGCCACCGGAGCTGCTAGAGGCAATAAAGAAGGTTATTCCACCAGGACCTGAGATTGACATGAATGATCCGAACGTTTTCACGCCAACTATTAAAAGCTCATCGATGAAAGCTTTCAACACGACCGAGAAAAAGAGAAATCAGCAGGGAGGCCGTCGTGAAGCTTATCAGCAAAGCGATGATGAAGATGTTGGAGCTGGAGGAGGCTGCCAGCCAATGTAATCAAATTTTATTAATCTGTATGTTTGAAATAATAATAAATTATCAACATGATTTTACTATTGCTTCCTAATGCACTATTAAAGCGCAATATTATCACATCATATCAAATAAACAATAGAACATCCATAATTTTTCCATGCTAAATTTTTTGTTGTTTTAGAGGTTATATCATGGACTAACTTGCAAGCGCAATGAAAAACTATATCATACGAGCTTATGATATTGCTTTTCATGGTCTTTTATTATTAAAATATCAATGTTTTTCGAATTTCGACTCTGCAGAGCAAAATCATGAAATAACTTGCAAGTGTAATGAAGAAATATGCCAAGCCATCACATGATTGTGCTTTTCCGAGTTTTTAATATGAGAATTTACAATAAAGTTCGCCTAATTTACAAAAACCCCCGCCCAATTTTGGCCTAATTGAGAGGATTGGGCGATTTTTGAGAAGGTCTGTCCGCCCAATGATGTAAACAGGTGCAACCCCCGTTTAAGCTCCCATTAAGTTTGGCACCCCTGCTTAATTTTTTAAGCGTTTTTCAGTTCCATGTGTGGCTTGTCATTTGGAAGATTTTTTTTACCCTATGCTTTCTGAATGCAAAATAGCGCATGGGACTCAATGGATACATCGATCTTCGCTTCCCTTTATCATTATTCTGTTCCGTACCCAAAAAGTGACTTTCTTCAGGCGCAATGTCTGATGCTGGTAACATTTTATTATATTGCTTGAAACTTTTTATCTCAAAAATTTAGTTTTTTAATATCACAATCCAGCATGAAAATCATTTGCAAAAGTGACAGAAAT
>MRSU01011415.1:0-31080 GCA_008369845.1 Trichomonas gallinae
ACTGATTTTCAAAAGTCAGGTCTGAAACGAAAGGTCACATAAAGGTACCAAAAATGGGCTCCCAGTTAGCACTTATCAATAAGCGACAATTTTTTCAATACTACTCATTGAATTATTCTATGAGAGTTATCAAATTTTTGACCAAAACTGACTTTTGAAACGCAGTTTAGCAAAATGTAGGCCTTTTTGAAAACTGAATGGATTGATATCCAATGTCCGATATATATAGATTTGATTTCTGTTTCCGGCTTGAATTTCCTAGTATATTAACATATTTCACATAATAATAATGATGAAATCACGATTATATATATCATATTTATTGCATAAGAATTTATTTGAATTGTTTGATAGTATTAATAGTTTTTTCTAAGCGTTTCTTCTGTTCATCGATTGTCTTGTTAAATGGCTCTGGTAACTGTTCAATTTCTGCAACTTTCTTAGCTGCGAATTCTTCGAGAGCCGTGATGATTTGGTCTGTATTATTTCCGTGCCTCTTTGCGAACATATACATAGAGGCATAGAGGAACATTGTAGCTTCTTTAGGAACAGTTCCATCTCTGAGGAATGCCGTGAAAACTGAGCAACCCTCTGGGAAGTCCTTAGATAATATTTCGCTAACTTCTTTATCATCTTTAGCGAGAATTGATCTTGTGATTGCTGAGATTCCTTTGGCGAGTCCGAGTGTTTCTGGATAGATTAAGTCGTGGACACCATCTGCATATAATGGTAATGCTGTTTCATCTGTTTTGTTGATGAGCTTTTCGACTTCTTCAGCCGTCTTCAACACGCTGTATTTGGACTCAGAGATGTTATTGTTCTGGAGGATTTCACACCACAATAATATCGCCTTATTGATGTATCTCATCCTGTGGTTCATGATCTCGTGTCTTAATCCAGCGGCCTGATATAACGGCATGTAATGGCCGTCATCAATACCTTTCTGGAAGAACTGGTTGAATCCAGTAATAGAGTTAAAACAGAAGCTCTCCGTGGCGTTTGCAATTCTTGTTATTTCGTCAATATCTGCCATCTTCACAAGGCCTTCTATATATACATGGCCGAGCGATAGATATTGGATGGCTTCGAGTTTCAGTTTAACTTGGTTATCGCCGAGATAATTTGTCGCGCCAAGAATAGCAGCTATTCTGATTAGCATCAATCTGCATTCTGGAGCTTCTTCGAACATCGCGCAGACGCTGGCTGCCTCTTTGAGCGCGTTCTTGTCGCCGCTTAAGTATTTCTTGAGCAGGCTTTCAGCCTTGATGACAGCAGTTCTGCTGTTTGTGACATCGCCAATGAATTCGCCAGTGATATACTCGTGAAGTCCTTGGTCGTTGATTGCGGTGAGCTTGGCGCGATTTCCATCGTTGACGTACTTCCTGAGGTCGCCGAATAAGTAGCCAACGCCAGGGCGGCTGTTTGCGTACTCCACGATGAGTTCTGTGGCATCTTTTTGCTGCTTGAGTGCAAGATCGATTTCTGCGATCTTTGGACCGCGGCGCTTGCCCTTGGAGAGATCTTGGATGACCTGCTGTGGGTTCGGATGGTGGGCAACAACAAGGCGCCACTCATCAATGGATTCAGCGTTGACTGTGCGAAGTAATTTTTCAGCAAGTTTCGCAACTTCTTCATTTTGGTTGAGAGCCTTGTGGCAGTCCATTTCGAGTCTGAGAAGACCCATTTTGTCGTAAGAAAGGAGTTTCTGAACGTTTTCTGATTGAACATATGATAAAGCTTCTTGTGCTTTGTTTGTTTTGATGAGAGAGTCGATATACATGTATATAGCATCATACTGCTTGAGCTGTGCTTTCTTGAAGAAATTGGCCGCAAATGCGAAAAATTGTGGTTTTTCGTGTAATCCTCTTAAATAGCAGCATGTTGCGCATAAAATGTAGTTTGCCTCATTTCCTGATACGCGCACAAGCTGCATTGCTGTTTCTTGTGCTTCAACGTAATGAGCGCAAATTAACATGCAAATGATTGCTTGTGTGATAACTTCTGCTTTGTTTGGGTTTAATGCGACTAAACGCTTGTAGAGAGGAATGCATTCTTCCTCTAAACCTGTAGATCTATATAATGAAATAAATGCGAGAAGGAAAGCTGTGTCATTTGGCTTTTCTTGTTCAATCTTCTGACAGTAATCGATTGCTTCTTCGACATTTTTCATGCCTAGAGCGAATGCTCCTTTGTAAAGTTCGAGAAAAGGAAGATTATTTGGCTTTTTCTTCTTTTTTTCCATTTCAGCGATGATTTTCTTTGCTTCCTTGATGTTGTTGTTGCGGCAGAATTCGCGGATGTCTTCGAAACGGCGAATATATGGCCTAAGCTGTGCTTCACTCATCGCAGTCATTTTTGGCCAAAAAATATGATTTTTTTGACAAAATTTTGTGACATTTTACATGTCAATTATGTTTACATGACAAATTGATTTTTGCAAGCAGACTTACATCTGGTTTAACGAAACATATCCGGTCTCAAACATAAGTGATCGACATGCGAATAATACCAAAAATATTTATTGTTTTTAATGATATCTCATTTAATTCAATTCATTTGCATGTCTATCTTAAGTACATATTAAGGAATTAGTGCTAATGGCATTTACCTGTTGAGAAATCCTATCATTAATGATTGTGAAAATATTTTGCCATGTAAACAAAATTTTTGACAAAAATATGGACGATCTTCAATTTGCTGTTGATTTTTGCGAGCCAATTGTTCGTGATGAGATATTCAATCACCCAAAGCTTAAGGATGAGCAGATATTCAAAGAATTGATGATTGAAAGAAATTGCTCAGACTTATGCGGTTGGCCGAAATGTGATCATAAGATTAAGCTTTCAAAAGCTGTTCCAGATGAACCAGTATTCTGTAGCACATCATGCCGCAACAAATTCATTCAGCATTTTGCACCACCTGAAGAAGAAGACGAAAATGAAAAATTTGCTCCAATTCCTCTTGGTCCAATTGTCGAAAAATTTACAGAAATGAGACCACCAAAGAAAATTTCGAAATTTTCAAGTAATGAAATCGAAGGCAAATTCTGCAGAGTTGGCCCTTACAGAGATATTCTTGATGAAATCGAAACATGGGTTGGTGGAATGACAGTGACGCCAGATCGTGGAATGAATGACAAACAAGAGAGATTATTAGAATTAGTTAACGCTACATTGGATACCATTGGTACTGGACTCAAGAAAACGAAAAACGTCATATACTTCTTCGTAAATCTCCGCGTAAATCAATTAGATCTCTTACTTGATGCAGATCAAAAATTCAAAGACGCATTCTCGTTTGCTATGTTCGAAATTATGACTGGACAGGATATGTCAAAGCAAATAGAAAGAATTGATTTCAGTTTCAATACATATAAAGATCTTCTAACAATATTAGATGTTATTCCTCCACAACCACAGAATTATAAATAAAATATATAGAGTTTTATCATTAAAAATTCATAAATAATGATCCCCAAATTAATAAATTTTTTATGAAGTTTAATGAGCATGATATAATTTTCCTTGCATCATATGATGATTAATAACTGATTTTCTCAAGTTATTTGAAAATAATTATATTAATAATTTATTTATAAGAAAGAAATGCAGTAATCGCCATCAATATCCGAGTGCTTTGCCAAGGTCCAAGATCCTTTGATTTTAAATATTTTCGCTGAAATATCAAATGCAGCTGCGAAACAACCAACATTGAAGAATCTTTCTGGGATGTTACTAACGGCATAGAAGTCAATCTTGCCGCCTTCAATAATAACACGCCATGTCTGCATGTTTCCAATCGATGGAGCGTGAGAAGCATTTGTTAATGCATCACGAATCGTATTTGTTGCATGCTTCTGTGTGACATTTGCGTTTTCGTAAAGATTATTGAGAGGAAGACGGTATGAGTCCGAATTCATCCATTGTTTTATTTTTGCAATAATTGATCCACTTTTTGATGGAACTCCGATAACTAAGCCGATTGGTGCTTCATATTCCATTGTATGGAATGGCTTTGAAAGTAATTTTGCTTTATCCAAGTCCAATGAGTAAGTTGCAAAGGAAGAAGCAATGCCAATTTTCTGTAAATCGATAGAAAGTTTGAATAATTTGTATGCCACGTCGATCTGGTACATATATTCGCGAGATTTATCTTTTGGAAGGAAATAAGAGCCAATTACCCAGCCAAGTTCACCAGAAAAATCTCTTCCACCAAGGCCCTTGTCATGGAGGTGAATTCTTGTTGTGATATTATTGAATTCGGAAGTAGAATCCCAATAAGCGATTAAATCGTTGATTTTTTTCCACATAGCTTCATCCACTCCATCCTTAGAAAAAACGTGAACGCTCTTTCTAGTTCTAAGCAGTTCGTTATATGATACCTTTTCACTCATTTAATCCCTGACAATCTGACAATGTCAAAAATAATTTCAAATTTGTCATGTAATTTATATACATCAAATAATTTTTGCCATGTAAATATATCAATTTCATATATTTGCATCCAATGAATTTTGACATGTAAATATTTATTTGACATTTTTAATAAATTCTTCGCAGATAAGATATCTTATACACTATATGATATTTTTGTCTTCAATTTATCTCTAAGATTTTAGCAGATCAAGCATTACATGTCTACCATACTATCATGGAATCTACTACTTTTGATGATGATGATTTGTAAATTTCCGCAATTCTAATTGAACAAAATGCCATCTATTTTATGGAAAACGTGAAAACTATTTATCTCTATGAAATACATTAAGGAAGAAAGTATATTCATTGTAATACTGTGAATCACAAAGCCTGTAATAGCAAAGCATTATATTACTAAAACTATATCAAATTCATTGATTTTTACTCTGTTAAATTTATTAACAAGTTATTTCTTAAATGCAGAAACTATTTTCAAGCATTTGATCTGAATAGAATAGGCTTTATCATAGTTTTGTTCTATAAAATTTATTTTTTCTGTTTTACTTCATGATAATTCAACGAAATACTGATATTATTCTCATTGTACTTTGGAACCTATATCCTCTTCATTCTTGGATTCGATAAGTAATTATGAGTTCATCTGATATTGTTTTTCGAATGACATCAGTAAAATCATTTCTATCATGTAAAATTAGCTATATATTGACACAACAACCTTGAATTTGCTGTGATGGGTTTAGAAATATTATTTTTCAATATCAAACTTAATTTAATTCCTAACTTTTCTTGTTTATTGGAGCAATACTACATGGGAACACACATAATATACTGATTATAAGATTAAATAGCATGGTTAAATTTACATTTCAGAAAAGAAGTCTGACTAATCCGCTAAATGAATTAAGATATAACTTACAAAGGCATATATATTGCAAATATCAACGAGAAGGGATATTGAATGCGATTTTTGGCTTTCATTCTAAATCGTCAGATCCGCATTTTTCGACTTTTAGAATCTACTATTATATTCGTTGTAATACATAATTTTGATATATCATCATTTTAAGAGAAAAATAATGTTATTAAAATAATTTCAATGAGCCTCCGACCGAAAATTTATTATTTGTACTACTAGAAATGTTACAGCAAATTCAACAAATTTTTGTGATTTTACAAATCATCTGAACAGATAAAAGTGACAAAATTTTCTTCTCAAAAACTCATATTAAAATAAATGCAGATTAATTGTAAAATATAAATAAATACATGATTACATGAATGTATAATTTTTAAGAATTTTTTACACGTAAATTTTTTTGGGAAATATTGCTTTATTCTATTTATCAATTATATTCCTCAAAGTACAAATTTCTGATTCGGTGTCAAAAATTTAATAAATTCTCAAATAAACGTATCATTTCAAACTTCGTATTCATATGTAAAAATATCTATTAAATCATATATCGAAAAATCATATTTGTGGGTTATTTTATACTATTCAATATATTGAATATAAACCTCTTAAAATAATTTTCATTCAAAACAATATATATTATTTTCATCTATTATATTATATTAAATTATTTTTCTAAATTTTTGATTAATCCAAAATCATAATAATTATATTATTTAATAACCATATATTCTAAAAATTAGATTTTTTTTATTTCATAGAACAGCTTTTTCATTCAAATATCAATATTTTATAGAATGCAGAACGGAAGACTTGCTGAGTTATATAATAACTCTCTCAAGAAAAACCGAAGTAGGGACCTTGAGATAATTCGAATGGAGGAACAACATAAATGGGAAAAATCACTGCAAGCAACAAACAAAATTTCGTATGATTTACCGATACAAAGGAACAGATCTATGTCTTTCGATGACAGTAAAAAGGGCCATACCCCACGACCAGTTGTAATTCAACTCCAAAAGTCCGTCAAAATATTCAGAACGAAATTCTCGAACACTGTTCCGACAGCTCATCTAACAAAGATGGTTCAGGAACTTAGATTGAAAAAGATTCATGATCCGGCTTTGAGTTCTATGAATAATCTACCAAAACCAACTACAATTCAGGATAATGATAATATTCAGCTATATAGACCTATATCTGCTACGGTATCAGCTCTTGATCGTTTAATTTGAGGAAAAAAACTACTATTTGTTTCAGATATTTTTTTGAATCTGTTGTATTTTTGTTTGTATAATAAAGTAAATATGTTTTGTTAATATTTATTAGCTTTGAACTTTATTAATTTTTGTCTAAAGTCAAAGCATTTTTTATTGTTCATTTGACTATTCGGTAATTTGCATAAATGCATAAATCATTTAATTAACTATGTTATAAAACGGTTGAATCAGTCAACTGGATGTCTTATAATTTTTTCGATAACTCCAATATCCATAGCATATAGTGAACTTTCCCTAAAATAAATCAGTAATAATGAACGGAGTATATATCTAACCAAATTATAATATGCTACCGGTACCAAAAGATAAATGATGAAAGGTGTGAAAACTTAGAACCTTATTTTAACGGACGAAAACCAATGGAGCGAAAGTCAGCTGTGATATATTAAAACCATTCTTTTGCATATCAATAGATATTTCACAACAGGCAGTAATGTTTGATCTCGCAAATTCCCAACAAATATTAATAATTAAGATACATATCTACGAATCAAATGATGCGAAATTTGAAAGATTGGAAGAAAATTTACTCATGATTTTTGAGTTTCAATGAAAGATGCATCTTTATTTTAGGTTACGATATAATTCTATATATAACAGGGGCTAAAATATTAATGAAGGGGTGTGAAAATTGACCAAATTTTTTGACTTAAGTCAAATCATTTTTATTTTTAATGACTAACCAGGGCAATCCACAGCAAGAAATTAAATACCAGTGGACCCAAGAATCTAAGGACGAATACAATAAATATGAAAAGAATCTCCTACGTCTTCTTACAAAAATCGCAGCCCAGAAGAATAAAAAATCACCCGTTGAAGACGATGATCTATCAGTTGTAACTAATCAATCGAAATTGAATCAACTTACTCCTTGCGTAATTGATGGACTTAGCGATATCCCATATGATACACTCTCAGCACATAAATGGATTGGAAATTTCCCTGAAGAAGTCTCTGTTGAGTTCTTTAAAGGCCAAGACAAGTTAACAATTGTTTATTGCGGATCGAATGATCCAAATCTTAATGATTACTTCCAAAGATTTGACAATGGAGAATTGCTTTCAGTATTCATCTCATTCAAGTCAGATGGTAATCCATGGTTATTTACCATTACGTCAGGAACAAACTGTCTCAACATTCGGATTGAAGATGACAATTTCATTACAGGACTTTTTAACAAGCTCCAAAATTGTCCAATAGTCTTTGCACAACAGGTTTGCTGCACAAGACTCAAACAAGAAAAACTTTTCGAACAATTCTTAGAGGAAAAATCGAAATTCGTAAACAATTTAGAAATATTGAAGCTTGATGATGTGTCTCCTATGTTCAAAGGTATTGAAAAACTATCATTCACTTTGCTTGGTGAATTGATCGCTTGTCCATACTATCGACCAGGTCTACCAACAAATTCTAAACAAAATTTGTTTGATGACAAGAACATTGTTACATTATTGCTTTCCAGGGCTTTTGAAACCAATTTTTTAGTGAAATCCATTGAAAAGCTGGAACAAGCTGAAAAATTGGAAAGATCTGACAAGATTTCCTATCAACAACTCGTTGACACATGCTTCTGCTCTACAGAGAAATGGGAAGACAACAAAACAATCAATGTCGAATTTTCGCAGAATGAAGAATTCAGTATCACTTTTGCCACGCAAATAGAAGATGTGTTCGATGATTGGCTCGACATGAGCGAATATTATTATTTCCATCCATTCAAATCAAATGAGTTCAACTATTTTGTCGTTGGTAATTGGGCAAATAAGAAGATCCTTATTCTGGAAGACGCGCTTGAAGATATCAATGATTCTGTTATAGAATACTTCTCATTTCAATATCTTAACTTTGTTGTGGACTATGGTCCCCTTCCTGCCGTTTTCACAGAGTTAAAATTGTCAAAAGGATACGTTATCAAAGGAGATATTTTTAAGAGATTGGAATCAGATTCGCCTCTCACGAAGATTACATCTTTTCATCATTTAGAAGAAGGTAATTCATCTGTTACACTCATGCTCCGCATGGCATATAAAGTCTATCTAATGATGAAAACATTTAATGAGCAAAATACAAATAACACAGAACAAAAGCAAGAATTACACATATCTTCTTCTTATGGACCACACAGAGATGGAAATTCACAACGTGGAGGTGGAAATTCACAACATGGAGGTGGAAATTCACAACGTGGAGGTGGAAAAAGACCACAACGTGGAGGTGGCAATTCACAACGTGGAGGTGGAAAAAGACCACCACGCGGAGGTGGAAATCCATAATTGATCTCCATAAACTCGATTTTAAATAAACAATAATATTTAATGATATTTGGTAGTAGTTCCTATAAATCTTCTCGCTAGATCGATTTAAATTTACGTGAAATAACAGTATGACAATCAGTGATACAATCACGCGAAAAAGCTGAGAAAATGAAAATATAGTTCCTTGACAATCTCCCAGAGCGGAAGCATCCATCAGAACCAATCCTAGCAAAACGGAATCCTCAAGAAATTGGTCGACTTCACTCACGACGAATTCATCGCACCGCCAGACAATGATGCTGTTGGGCTCCACATTTCGCCTGACACGCCACAGACAAAGCTGTACATTAGGATTGTCGAAGAGGCTGCAACTGCAATCTTAAACAGCGCTCTCTGAGATTCAATTGAGTTCGCCATCATTAACACGACAAAGAACTACGCCGAGAATTATCCTGTCATGGCTGTAGTCCCTCGCATTCACATCTACCTGTCCTACAACAAATCTGCGAAAATCACTTATTACTCACAGCCAACAATGGTGTGAAAAGTTCAAACAAATCGTTGTGAAAGAAGAAACAAAAATTGAAGACACACATGAAGGTGTCCAGATTTATGCTTTAGTTTGGAGCCTCAATAATATCGTTTCATATGCATGAAATATTATATATATATTCACATTGAGGCAAAAAGATATTGAATGAAAAATAATGACTTCATTTTTCATCTGGTAGAGCACATATACAAATAGAAAGACTTATGAGTGATCATTCTTTTGCCCAAAATCTATCTGTGTCTGAATGGTGCAGCAAATTCGATGATAGTGAAATCACCGTTGAACAATACAAGATTTTGATCGATATTCTTAAGACCAGATTCGAATACATCGATGCATAAAGAATACTGACACATGTTAGGATAGTTGGAGAACTCAAATCTAGTGATATCAATTTGAATTCAGACAGCGATTCTGAAGACCAAGATGAAGGATCCGACATTAATATTAAAACTCTCACTGGCGACATTATAAAACTCCAAGTAGATACATGGACAAAGTTGGAGATATTAAATTAAAAATACAGGCTATAGAAGGTACTCAACCATGCCAATAAAGATTGACATTCGCAGGATAACAAATAGATGATCGGCTTAAACTTAAGATTTATAACATTACAAACGATTCTTTGATTCATTTAGTTCTCCGTCTTAAAGGTGGAAATCCTGTCATCTATATCTATCCAAAAGAAGAAACAGAAGTCAATGTTAAAATTGAATTCAAAAACGGCGACATCTCGTTCTATTACCCAGAATTCGACGAACGAACATCGTGGCATGTCACTGCGAAGCCGGGAGGTGAACTCATCTACAAAGGAAAGAAGCTGTAGACATTATTCTATCCCGAGTTCGAAATTTCGAAAGGTTTCTGTGTCTACAAGTACGAGATCGTAGCATTCCTCGAGAAGACACTCAAGAGGATCCTGCTGAATGACAAAGAAATATGCGACTTCGTTACATTCTGGGCACCAAAGCTCGTCGAGTCAGAGTACTCACTAATATCGTTCCAGTTCGATCGATTTGACGATCACTGCCCACTCACTTTCACACCGAAGCCGGACAGCATGATTCGAGTTTTTATCTAAAGTTGACATCGCCCCACAAGATATCCCGACATACAGCTGCGATGGATACTGCGCTATTGAGTGGGGAGGCTCAATCGTCAAATATATTAATTACTTCATAATGTATTTTGAGCCTTAAAAATATCTGACTTATTAACTTAATGTGTGCATATGTATAGTCTAAAGTTAACTAAAATTTTTGTCAGCGATCTATGAATTTCAAATCTTTTAAACGCGTATTTTTCTATTTGTTCTAAAGTGTTACCATCATTATGTTTAGAGATTGATATTGATGCTTTAAAAAATAGTTGCTTACGTATATTAATTATGTTTGATAATATTTTGTTTTTATTGATATTCGCTATTATAATAAAGTTCTGCTGTGCGTGTAGTTGACACGTTGGAATATAATGGGCTGCAAAACCCTGTCTTAAAAGGTTCCTTTTTCTCAAAAATCAACCGTTACAATGGATAATGTATACATATCCTAGCAGCTTTCGCATAAATATTTACATGGTATCCTCTCAAAATTATGATTGATAATCAGCCTCTTCTAGATGTCGAACATAAAGAATATGATGAAGATAAGGCGCTGGGTGGGAAGCCCCCACTGGCCACACTTTTCTCATTATTAGCTGGTCCTTTGCTGTCGCAAGTCACAAATGCAATGTATGGAATCGTAAATACGATTTGGATCGAAAAAGGCATAGGCGATGAAGGTCTTAAAGTCCTCGCGGTACTTTATATCTATGATGCATTACTATATTCGCTTGGAAATCTATTGACCATCTCAGGAAGTTCACATATTTCATATTTGTTTGGAAAAAATCAACCGAATCTATGTAATCAATTGATTGCTGATCTGATAAGAGTAGCTTTCATATTAGGAATTGTTTATCCTGCGATATCCATACCAACAACTATTCCTGTAGTCAAATGGCTATCAAAATCAGATCAAATAGCGCACGAAGCTCTAAGATATATCGAAATTTCTGCTGGTTGCAGTTTCGTTCCATTATTATATTATGTTCTCTGCGGTGTTTTACAAGGCGAAGGAAGAACATGGCTTTTTGGCTTCATACAAATTGTTACATTAATGCTTGACATGCTCCTTTTCCTTCCATTATTTGTTCTTTATTTCAAATGGGGAGTATGGGCTGCCGCTTTGTCACAGATTCTCTCACAGTTTATTATTACGTTTATTCTGTTTATCTGTCTTCTAGCTCGAAAATTTTCACTTGATTTCAAAATATCTTATTTATGCAAGAAATTCTCGAAGGAATCAAGTGAGGCTCTTCAGGTTGGCTTTGCTTCATTCATTCTTAACTTATCAGAAGCATTTCCACAATTTGCACTTCAAAAATTTGTAATTCTTGTTGCTGACCATGTACACTTGAAAGAGCCAGCTTTAACATGCTGGAATATCTTTGGTCGTCTATATATGGTTGCATGCTGCATCCTTGTAGCATTTGATGCAGCTTATCTTCCTCCAACATCTTATGCATATGCAAAGAGGCAATATATGCGTGTTTTGAGGCTAACAATCCACACATTATGGATATCTCTTGTATGGGGAGGAATTGCATGTGCAGTTATCGTTCTTTTCCCACGCGAGATTATCAAATTATTCAGCAAAGACATACAAGTGCAAGATTTGGCTGCCGACATCATGTGGCTGGGCTTTATAACTCTTCCACTCTATCCAATCCACTCAATTGCAATTTCAATGTTGCAAGCAATTAAACTCTCTCAGAGATCTACTGTTTTGTCTATTATGACAACCTTGCTGCCGATGCCCATCTTCTCTTTCGCTTTCTATTACACTCATCCGAATTCTATGCATTGGATTTTCGGAACATACGTCGCTGCAGACGTTTCTGCTGCATTGTTCACACTTATCATCATGCTCTATCCATTCATCAAGTTAATAAGGCTCAATGACGGTGAGAAATTCTCAGATGATGAAAACAAAGAACAACCTGTGATTTCTCAGTCAATAGACAGCATTGCAGACCTAGAAAATAAGAATCAATGATTATAGTTTGTTTTGATCATAGATAGAATAAAAATAGAGCTTTCTTTTAATTTGAATTTAAATATTAAGATAGAGCTATGTTATTAAAACATATATAACTGGATGATATTATGAGTATTGATGCGCACATTATGGAGTTTATAATAAATATAAATCAAATTATGCGAGCCAAGATCTATCAATAAATAGCTTTAATTAAAAGTCAAAACTCGAACATAACTTATATTACCACTCAAATTCGTATTTTTAAATTTAAATTACAAGTGCATTCAAAAATCGAATGCATTCGGTTTTTATCAGTCATTCAGCGTTAATGAATGCTCTCATTTAAATACGTGATTTTTTCATTTACGTCAAATGATAGTACAAATCAGTCGAACCAAGTAAAATTCTTAAATCATTATATCATTGCAAAACTCAAAATTCAAAGTTATAACGATTCCAAATGATTCATAACGCAGTAAAACAAGTTTTTTTTAATCATCAAACTAGAAAGTTTTTTTTTTTTTTTCAAACAGTCTGAGATAATTTAGTATTCATTATCAAATTTCAATTTTGTGATCAATATGTGTGACTTCTTGAGTAGTGTATTTAACTCATACTGTAGTTCTCAAAATTAAATTAAACTGTTATGATGCTAAAATTGCTTATGTCAATTTTAATTTAAAATTATAACAAAATGTTATCATGATCAAATTTTTATGATGCTAAAATTGTTTTTTGTCACTTTTAATTTAATACAATATATTGAACGATTCAGAAATATTTCAGTGAGCTCAATGAAAACATAAGGTTATTCAGACTTGATTTTTTCAAAACGTTTCGCTCTCAAGTTAAATTTCTTTGTATATTGTTTTTTTCCCTCATCATTAACAGATATAAACAATAAAGTCGGGAATGCAGCTTTTTTATGACTTAAATTTTTTCTATGTAAAAAAATAAATAAAAGGTGACAAAAAATGTATAAACCCAACTCTCCATGTTA
This sequence comes from Trichomonas gallinae, assembly GCA_008369845.1. Classification (NCBI taxonomy): domain Eukaryota; phylum Parabasalia; order Trichomonadida; family Trichomonadidae; genus Trichomonas; species Trichomonas gallinae. Next base: position 13,524 of record MRSU01011415.1, read on the forward strand.
TTTCACTCGTCTGCCTGAGCAGTTTGGTGGAAAGATACCTTTCATTGTAACGGATCTTGTCACGAGACTGAGAGCAATGGACGCACTTAATGAAGTAGGTTTATTCCGTCTTAATGGTTCACAAGCAGAAGTATACGAAATTGTCGGTAAACTAGATAAAGGCAGGATAAGAGACTGGTCGAAATATGAAAATATACACACAATAGCCAATACACTTAAGAAATATTTTAGAGATAAAGTTGAAAAGAACCCATTCTTTCCGAGCCGTTACAATCCTCAACTAGAATTCCTTTCCGCAATGCCAGATGATAAAATAGCACTTGGACTCCGTGAAATTCTTGTTGAATTACCAAAAGCGCGTATTATGACTCTTTCATACCTCATTAAGTTCCTAGCGGAATTAGATAAGAACAATGAAGTCAATAAGATGAATGCAGTCAATATTTCTATAGTATTTGGACCCAACTTTTTCGATATTGACCCAAAGATCTTTGTACCGCTGTTTTCTAATTTAATATTGAATTATGATTCAATCTTTGAAGGATATTTTCATACAGAAGAATATATTATCAATGATGATGATATGAAATACTTGGAGCCTCTTCCAATTGATACAAATGGATTAGCAGAGACATTATCACAAAGAAAAGCATCTACCATTCCTTATTTGCCATCATATATTATTAATGCTACGAATTTTCAATTTCCTTCACGAAAAGTTGAATTTGTTTAAATAATCTATCATACATTAATATGTTTAGCTCGATTCGCTTATATTAGACTTGAAAATTTATAATTTTTTATCATCGAGTAATTATTATATCTATACCGTCAAAAACAAACATATATCAACTGAATAATATAATATTTTTACATCAAATTAACAAAGCCTTGTCTAAGTTTCAATTTTCTGCAGATATGACGGATAGAGCTCATATTCATATAATAGATACTACATCAGCTTCTATATATTTTCCAATAATAAAATTTATGATATGTGCATTGTAAATTTACAGTTCTTGAATTATAAAATAGCAAACTTTTGTAGGTCGAAAACAGATTGTTTAAATCTTTAAATATTCTAGAGCTAGTATATGGTTAGGTAGTATATATTTTCTACATAGTTTGGAGTAATTTACCCGGGTAAACTTTTCGGACTTGAATTTTTGGAAAATTTTTGGAAAATAGTTTACATGTCAGAAATTTTTCTTATTTGTCATTTGAAATTTTAGTTTTTTGATAAATTAGTCAGTAAAAATGCATAAAATCTATCATTTTTAAGAAAATAATTATTTGAATTGAAAATAATCGTATGACTTAAATTTGATTTTTTTTCGGATAAACAGATTTTATTTTTTGATTGTCGTGATAACTCTTTAATTATCCAAGGAAAAATCAATTGTTATTCTTATTTTAAAAAAATTATCTGCACTTTCATAAATATTGACCATATTAAGTAGAACTACCGAATTATAAATAAATTAGCGAAATAAGGATATAATCTAAAAACGATTAATTCGGATTCAATTTTGTATCTGACAAACGGTTTTGACAAATTGACTATCAAAAAAATGTTTGGAATTTTCCTTGCAATTGCTTCATGCAGAAGACATCGCAACAGACTTGTTGAATCTAATGCTGGCACTGGAACAGTTACGGCTAATGCCCTTAACGTAAGAGCTGGTCCAGGCACGAATTATGCTGTTATCGGTTCCCTTCACTATGGAAATACAGTCGGTTTACTAAACAGAGTTGGTGATTGGTGGCAGATTAACTTCAACGGCCGCACAGCTTACGTTTTCGCTCAATATATTAATGTCAACGGTGGAGGTGGTGGTGGAATGCCGCCGAACCCCGCTGGCAACATTAAACAAGGTGATTCACGTTTTAACGCAAATATCCGTCGTTGGGGCTGCGGTTTCATGTCATCATGCTATTGCGGCGGTGTAAACGACATAGGAGGCTGCAATGCCCTCTATAACGCTGCTGTAAACTCCGGCGCAATGAGAGCAACCTGCTATATCAATGATTGGTCTGCTATTGCCAGAATCTGCGGAAAGGCTCGTGGCGCAAGATGGGCTTCAAGAGGAGAAAGACCAGCTGCTAACGAAAAGGAAATCCTTCAGTGTGCCAACAGCAGAACATCTATGCACTTTGTCGTTGGAAATGGATATTCAATTATCTATGATCCAGCTTATAATGGTTTCGTCAGCTATGGCGACTGCCAGAACAAGAGATTCTTCCAGTATTAAAAATAATACTCTAAGTATTAAAACATATTTTTGAAACTAAAAATTACTTGCCAAATAAATATATTTACATGACAATTTTATTATAGAATGAATGATAATCAGATTAGGAGTGCAATACAAATTTTGGAAGATCTGAAACAGCAGCCAATTTGGTCAATGTTTGATAATATTGATATTTCTTCAACTGCTGATACTGCAGATCATCCAGTTTCCTTCAATGAAATTCGAAATCGTCTTGACAAACATTTTTATCAAAGTCCTCAAGCATGGGTTAACGAAATGCGTATGTTATTCAACAGTTACATGGAAATTTTCAAGAAAGATGAACTAAAATATCAATCAGTTAAAAAATTAAGTCAAGATTATGAATTAGAATTAAAACTAAGTTCAGTAGAAGATTCAGAAATCGTTTTTGAGTTAAAATCCATCAGAAAAAACATATCCGATTTAATGAAAACAAATACAGCTGAAAAAATACCAATAAAAAGCTCATCAAAGGATCCATTTTCGAATATTGCACCTATTAATGAAAAATCTATTGATCCCGAACAATTACAGCGTGATGTCCGGATGTTAAGAGACAAGAGCCTCTTTGTAAAGGTTGCAGCGCTTGTTCATAAATTACAACCAGAATGTGTAGTCAAAACTGACACTATTTCGATTCAATTCCATGATTTAAATCAAGAAACTTTACTTGCTACGAGAAAATATGTAACCGAACTTATCATTTCAGCAGCAAAAGGAGAAATTGATCCACTTGGTAACTCATCAAATTCTATACATGTGATTTAAAAAAAAATCATTAAGTTTTATGCCACTACAAATCAATCAGTTTAGTCTTTTCTTGTTTTTTAATGTTTTGTGTTGTTTTATATTAAAGAAATATAATAATTTACAAATGATTTCAGGTGTTGTTTTTTAATGGGTTTTAGTAGTGTGACCCATAATTTAGAAGTTTCTGCCCTCCTAGAAACTCATGTGTAAATTTTGAATTTTCTAAGCGGAAATCGAAAAATGTAACTCAATATTTTAAAAATACTCAATGAATATAGCATATAATTAAATAACATCTGTTGTATATTATGAAATAATATTTTTATTTTTTTTTTAAGCGGAAAGTCCAAAGTGTAACTCAACATATTAAAAATATTTCATGAGAATAGTATATATTTATATGTGTTTTTGATCTAATTTGCAGTTTTGGTGTTGATTGAATTAATATAAATAAAATTTAGCACAATATTTAAACCACATCATATATATTGCATTTGCAATGCATAAATTAATTTTGACAAAATTATGATTAATCCTGCAGATATCGGAGAAAGGAGTTCAGAAGATTGCTCCGACGGCGAAACATCCGATGATCTAGCAACGCGCTTTCCCAATTACACAACCGGGAATACTACAGTAGAAACTCCAAAAAATCCAATTCCCCCAACATCTCAAGGATTGCAAGAATTACTTGCGAAAATAGACACAGAAGTTTCAGAAAAAAGTAAATTAACTACTCTAGTGCGAATAACTGATCAAGATTACTATATTGATCAATTAAATAAGCCATTTCTTTATATTAATTCAGCAATGATCGAACCAATACAATCAGTTATATTAGTAACAACAAAAACATACGAATTTCTTGAGTTTCAATCTGATTATTTGAAAGAAACGCCAATAATTTTTGGATGGCAAAATATCTACCAAATGCAAGCGTCAGATATATCAGCAAACCTTCAGCTATGCTACAGAACACTTTATCTCGAACTACGTCAACATATTTTATTTACTTATATTTTAGGCTTATCACAGACGAAAATAGACACGATAACCAAAATAAGAAAGGACTGTCCACGCGGCAGACAAATGTTTCATTACATAGGATTTCAATTTCCTCCAATTTCAAATAAAGGAATCTCGTTTTATCCTCTTTGCTCAACAAACGTTCTATCATTCGAGACATTGTTCAATATAATAAGCCCGCCTTCATGCTTCTTATTTGACTGCGATAATGCTGGAATCGTTATTCCAATTTTAGAAGATGCTTCAAAGCATTATATAACAGCAACACCACGAAAAGGAGATAATCCAGGTGTCAATGACTGGTTCTGTTTCTGTGCTACATCGCCGGGCGAAGAATTACCAATAAATCCATATCTACCTCGCGATTTCTTATCACAATGCATATTAAATCCAGTTCCTTTAGTTATATTATGTCATATATTGAATAATTTCAAGACTTCATTCCCAACAGACAATTTTCCAATGAACATTTTAAATGATCTTCTCTTAAACGGTCCAAAATGCGAGAAAGAGCGCACAAGGATAGAGTCTATATTACTAGCTGTCGTCGATGCAATAGCCAGTGATAATCTCCAGCCTTTCATGTTCAAGCAAATCTTCAGAAGAGACAGAACAACTTCGAGGATGTTTGAGCACTTTATTGTCGCTCAGTACTTATTGCATTTTTACGGAATACATCCATTATCGCACCCGAGACTCCCTTATATAGCTACGCACCATCTTTGGGGTTCTTTAGAGACAGAATTGTCGAGTTATGTCGCAATGAAAATTTCAGGAAGGCCGAGAAATGAACTGGACTTTTTCAGTCGAATCGTCACAAGTTTCGAAAACTCGATGGAACATTTACCAATCAACCAGACTTTATTGAGCCTTATGTGCCACGCGCCATTTTCTGGATGCCCAGAAGCCTCAAAATCTGTAATCTTGATATCACAACTTGCAGCACGTTCACAAGCAAACAGGAACATGTTATCTAAAGTCAGTATTTTTCACGCATTCTTTGCCAGATTGGTTTCATCACTAACAAACGAAGAACTACATTCTATTGCCTATATAGTTGTTTCATTGTTACAGTGTGATCCTAACTCTGTATTCGATATAAGACACGATTTAGATATCAGTGCATTACCTGGTGCATTGTTTAACAGAGATGTTCCGTGCGAGACACGTTCTCTCATTGCTGCAATTCTTGCTGCCGTTCTTGATACCGTCAAAGCCGTTGAAGCTTTCTGCAGCACAGCCGACTTCTTCGATTCATTAACGAAAGAACTGCAAATCGCTTCGCCGCAGCTACAGTTATGGCTTCTTATACTAGTCAAAAGAGTTTTCGGATCATTTCCAGCAATTTCCGGCAGCTTCACACCAAGTGGCGCACATCTACAGATTGCTGCATGTTTAAATCACAGATCACCTGAAGTCAGAGCATCTGCCATTGCATCTCTCACTGCTTTTATTGGTGAGCGAGGACAGGCGTCTGCATTAGTTTATCTTTCAGCACCTCTGCTTTTCGACATGAGTTTCGTTGTCAGATATGAGTTCGCGCAGTTTTTGTGCAGATTTTTCGAACTGCAGAGCATCCAGTCTAAAAGATACAGCAAAATCAAGTATCCGAAACATATGTCTCAGTTAATAGACTCAATTGTCGGCAAACACATTGACTTGAGCAGGACGAAAGAGTCGTTCATTCAATATGTCCAAGCTGCCGATGAAGCGATTTCAGCGCCAAATAATGATGACACACTTATCGCCGCTTTAACAGTTTACGCTGACATTTTAGACTCAGATCCACACCCATCGGTCAAACAGGCAGGTCATAGGCTTGCCAAAGCACTATTTGAGGGAGGGGAAATGACAGATGGCGACACTGATGCGTTGTTTAATATATCTTTGAGACAACTTGTAAATTCTGGACAATGGAAAGTAGAGAATGATAAAGATGATGATAAACAATTCCACAAAGTCAATTTCACAGAAGGAGATGTTCCTGCATGTTCAGCACATCAACTACTCTGCGCGAAGATGAATGATATTGTTCCAAATAGAATTGCTTTCGAGCAGTCAAAGTATAGTTTAGCGATCGCTGCTCCATCTAAAACTATTATCAGACTCGACGAAGGTTTGCGACAATTTGGCAGATTGTCGTGCTCAGACTCCATTATAACTGACCTGAGGACAGCTGACTGGAATGGTGGCACTAGGATTTTCGTGGCAAGCAGTGACGGATGCGTGAATGTTTGGGAGGGAACTCATCACGAATGTTCTTTATCATTCAGAACATCACTTTTGTATAATGAAGAATCAACGAACCAGATAATTGCACCTGCGAGACAGTTCCACAGAATTACGTCATCAACGAGTGGAGGTGGCGTTGTTTTGTGGGATGTCGACTGCATGCAATTAGCTAGTGAATGGAGTGGAGAAACAAAGACGATGACCGCACTAGAAGTTGCTGCAAGTGATGATACAACAATTTTCGCGGGCTTCGAAGATGGAGCAATGAGTATTTTGGATACAAGGGTTCCAAGCATGATGACTGCCACCAATCCAAATTACAACGCTGGAGCAATAGTCAAGATAACATCGTCGCTGGCTCCTGGTGTCATTGTAAACACGATGTCAAAGACAGGAGTTTTCACATCATGGGATTTGAGGGTATTGCAGCCAACTACGCACGTCTCAATAAACACAACGGTCGAGCTCTGCGATATGCATCCGTGCTACGCATTAGCGATAAGTGTCCCGCAAACTGGCCCGCCTCTCATAACAAATGGAGAAGGAAAAGTTTTGTGCGTGATTCCTGAGATGAAAAATGTTTCATCTGTAGCAATGCACCCACTGCTTCCTATATTTGCATGCTCCACTAGCTCAGGGGATGTTGTTTCATATCAATTGGCTTTTTCTTATAACTAATTTTCATTATTGTTTAATAAATTTTTTTTGTATGTATTGCTTTAAAACACAACCTTTTTTCTAATATTCTAAAACCACTAAAACTCATTATAATTAAAGATACTGCTAAATACAAAGTGAAATTTGAAGTAATTTAGATTAAACAACATCTCAATAATTCTACACAAGAATAATCAGAAGATATTATGTGTTTCATAGACAGGAATAAATCTATATGATTTATTCACAATAATACTGATTATTTTGAAAATACAAAAAAAGCATGTCATACGGACTCGAACTCATGGACTTTTATTTCTGTCATGACATGTAAAATTATTTTTGGTCATGAGGAAAAATAAATCGAAAAATAGTTTCTTTATATGATTCTAGCCATAGATTTATAAATATTGATCATTTTTAGAAAAATGTGTGCTGCAATTTCAGGAGCCCAAGTCAATTTTGACGCATTAGGAATTCCTGTGAAGCACAACCTTCTTCAACTCGTCGCTGAAGATGGTGAGAACTACGTAAAAGGAATTATTCGCAAAGCTTCAATACTTTATAGAAATTCGAGAGCAGAAAAACTTACACCCCAGCATATAAATACGATATTAGAGTCAACACACGATAAGCCACTTCTTGGATACAATAATTCGCCTTCTTTCCTTTTATCTCCATTTGGCTTTGAACAATCTGAAATATATATCATTAAAGATCCAATTGAGAAGCTCAAGGACACAATGGACAGCAAGCCAGCGATGAATCCTAGAACATATCAATATGGTTTTCAGTGGTTTTTGGTTGGAGGTGTCCCTCCTGAACGAATTACAGCAGATCAGGCAGCAGAGAGAAGCAAAGAAATCTCTAGGTCCGAGTCTTACGACATTTTGAGGCCTTCTTCCGTTGATACTTCTTCAAGAACATATTCAACTCGACAATATGTTTCAGATGTTGTCTCGTCAAGATACTTAGTCGAATATGTGCGCATTATCAATCAACTTCGCGACGACACATCCAATTCAAGACTTAAAATTCTCGATCATGTTAGAAACACACCAACTCTTCAACCATTACTACCGTATTTATTGCAATTTATCATAAATGAACTATCTTCACATTACAATGAGCCGGTTCTTGTCGATATTGTTCTTAGTCTTTCATGCGCTTTATTAGATAACGAGTATTTATCAATATATTTGTTTGCACATGCATTCATTAGAATTGCTCTATCGATCCTTGTTACTCCGGATTCTTCATCTCTCATTGCCGAAGAAGATGCAAAAATTAGAAATCAAGGCGCTTATTTATTACAGAAAGTCATCGAAAGATGCGAAAATGGATTCACAGAAATGAGAGTCTCGATGTTCAACTATCTCATAGAGGTCCTCTTCGATGCCAAATCAACGCTGGCAGCTCATCTTGGTGCACTGATGGGAATTGAAATTCTTGGTAACGGTGCAATCACAAATTTATTATGCCATATTGCTCCTTACTGCAGGCTGATTGTCATGCAGAAGGATTCAAGACAGCAGGCCGCTTACGTTGAATTAATTGGAAATTTAATTCACGAATTTATTTCTAATGTTGAGAATTCTCCGGAAGAGAAAGATCCATCTGTACTTAAAGCCATTGAAGCCATTAAGAAGATTGACTTCTAAAATTTTGTATTAAATATTAATTGTTAACTAAATCAAATATTGATATTGTTCTTTTAACATTATCATTTAGCATTATATAATGAACTACAAAATAAGTAGAAATGACTAACAAAATTATAAAATGAAAAATTGAAACGATTTTGTTTTATTTTTATAATAGTTTGGCATGATTCATAGCTACTAATCCGAAATTTACTTTAAAAAAGAAAAAATAATTATATAAGACTTGAATCTGTTGATAATCCAGTGTATAATGTCTCAGCCAAGCCAGTATCAACAGGTTTGGGTTCATTGAGAACAAACAAAGTCACTGCAACTGGAATGCACATGAAACCAACCAAATAAAGCCAGTTTGCTGGACTTCCAAACAAGAAAATGTCAATAGCAAGTGAATAGAAGTTAGAACTAAGCATAGAAATGTTCATTACTGTTGCATTAGAATGAGTCATAATTACTGGAGAAAGCATATAATACATTGAAAGCAACACCGAATATGCAACTATAAGCAAGCCAGATTTCCAATCCCAATGATAATCTCTGATCATTTTCCATTCAAGGGAACCACTTAAGGTGCCAGCCATTGGGAATGCGAACAAACCAAACCTTATCAGGTATATTCTAATACTATCATCTTTAACAAGCTTTTCTTGAAGGATTGTTGAAACTGCATAACATAATGCGCTTCCTAATGCTAAAAGGTTGCCAAGAAGCTTGCTACCAGCAACACCTTGTGCTACCACGATCATTGAAACGCCGACAATCGCAAGAAACATTGCTAATATCTGAATCCATGTGACTTTTCTGCCAAAAACGAAATAAGCGATTGGCGCGACCCAGAAAATGACTGTTGTTCCTAGAAGCATTGCAGCTGAAAGTGAAGTGTTGTTATATGCAACAACAGCAGTCCAATCACCAGCAAAACATGTGACTGCGACAAGAAAATATGACCACCATGGACTGCTAGACTTCGGCCACAACCAAATGTTGCAGAAAAGAGTGATGAAATAGCTTATAGCAAGTTGCAATAATGGAATCGTTGTGCTATAGTGTGCAGCTGTATACGAAAGTACTGTGCCACCGCCGCAAAGTATCAATGCACACACTTGCCAACCAGCCATGACACCCCATATGTTGCCTAAAATTCTGTCTAACATTTTTGACAAATTTTTTTGACAGAAAAATTCAATCAAAAATAATCGTTGTACGATAATTTTCTTAATAGAAACCGATTTTTTTAACCGAGCTTTAAAAGTTAGAAATCAAATATTTCCATGATTATATATAAATTCCCATAAAAATCAAACTTTTTCGTCTCAAATTCAATGATAATTATGTAAAATGAGTGGATTTTGATATTCCTATATATCGATCTAGAGGAGTAATATTGTATTAAATATGTTAATTTCCGATTTTTCACAAAATATTTTTTCCTTTTCAAAAATAATTGTGTTTAATAAATATGACCACTAAAATCGGACTTAACTTGGCGCACTACAATATCTGATATGCATATTATTGAGCAATTTGTTATTTTTTATATGATAATTATTTTTAACCGAGAAGGAAATTATTTCATGCGTATTTTGGAAGCTGACAGTCTAATAAATATATAACATACTGTTTTTGAAAAGAAAAAAATATAATATTTTATCCGTTATGTATAAACACTTGAAGAGAGCCATCAGCACCACCTGTTGCAAAGTAACTAGTCTTTGCATCGTTGGTAGTAACTGTAGAACAAAGAGCGCTTTCGCCATATTTCTCTCTGTGCAAAACTTCACTAAATAACAAATCATTTGATTCAGCTGACCAAACACGAACTTCACGATCTGTTGCCGTAGTAATATAGCATTCTCCATCGGAAGTAATCGCGCATGATTCCAAAACTTTCGTTGTGGCCATAATAGAAGCTATCTGTTGTCCCTCATCGAGAGAGACAACTCTGAGCATATTATCACCACATGTTACTAATATTGTATTATCAACAACATTGCTAATCGTTTCAATATGTGCGTCAAGAACTATTTCCTTTTCGATATTTGTCTGATTGAATAATAATATCTCTCCATTTTGGCAAGCAACAATAAATTTTGTTCCTTCGACCCATCTCGCTTGAACGGGTTTCGATTTAACTGGCAAATCAACTGGTTGAGGATTTTCTGTAATATCCCAGTATTTTGATGTGCCATCTGCTGAAACAGAGACAACATTTGTTCCATTTGTTGCAACAGCCCATACTGCATCTTTATGGAGCTCGTACTCGTATATTCTATCGTGGCAAACATGTCCTCTTGTATCAAATATGCCTACTGTTGCTTTCGGAAGATCCCAAACGCAAATCGTACCATCGATGCAGCCACTGATCATATATTGCTTGTTATTGGCCTCATACTGTGTCAAGCATAAAACTGGGCCAGAGTGGCCACGTAATGATGCGAAATTGACTGGATTTCGTAATTTCTTTCCTTTTGAGCCAACGGGCTCGCAGTTTGTTAAGCGAATTGTTCCGTCATCGCTTGCTGATATGACAATAGGCATCGAATTGTAAAAAGCAACAGCGCGAACTGCATCGAGATGAATTGAAATCGAATGTTTGAGGGCAGCAGGGGCACCAACTGAAGCAGATGACGATTTTTTGGTTCCCTTGCGCGACTTTTTCTTCTTCTCGACGATTGGAGGCGGAGATTCCGGCATTGGCGGTGGCTGATTTGACGTTTTAACGGGAGAAGGTTCTGGAAGTAGTTGGATTGGTTGTATGTCGAGGACACTCGGTGTTTTTCGTTCGAGAGGTGATTTGCTAAACTGAATTGGAAGAGCTTCGACTGGTTGTGGAGGCGGTAAAATCGATTCTTGTTGTATAGGCGGCGAAATCGGTTTAGGTTCATCTGGCTTTTCGATGCCCTTGAGAACGTTAATTTTGTGCTTGAGATCTTCTATTTGTTTCAGCAGACTTTGTTCGCAAATTTTATAAGCAGCGTTATTACCCATTGCCGTTGCTATCTGTCTCTGTAAACTATCTCGCAATGTGATCCATTCCTGTTCCTTTTTGTGGTGAAGGACAACGCGAGACACGATGTCCTTATAAAGAGGTTCACTTTGCATTGAGATATATTAAATATATTTTGTCATGTATATCTATTGATATGCCATGTAATTTCTAGATATGTCATGTAAATATGTAATATGTCATATAAAATAATGATGTGCCATGTAAAATTCATTTTATGTCATGTAAATTTATTGATGTGTCATGTAAATAATCGATATGTCATGTAACTATATTATATGTCATGTAAATTAATAAATATGCCATGTAAATCAATTAATATGTCGTGTAAATCACATATTTGATATGTAAATAATTAATATGTCATATAAATCATTGATCTGTCATGAAATCTCAACTCGTTTCTAGTTGTTTATAGGTTTTAATTTTGAAGCTATTTCTAAATCTGTCTAACGAGAAATTGAAATTTATAATTATATAGCATTGTTTAATAATATATATAAAAAAAATCATATAAATTGTCCGTATATTGAAACAAGATTAAGTCTCAATATACTCTCTCCAGATTTGTTTTTCTGTGACATTGCTATTCTTATCTTATTTGCTTCAACAGGATTTTCATAATTTGCATTGAAAACAAATTTATAAGTACTAATAGTTTCAGGTTTAAGTTCCTGGCTCTCTCCTATCTCTTTTCCGTCCTTATCTAGCAATGTTACAGTTAATTGTTCCGGAATGCCGGCTCTAATCTGAATTAGGTTGCTTTGCATATCACTATGTTTTGCAGGAGACTTTTTCTCCATATTTTCACTTTCATTTTCAGAACTTGGCTGATTTTCAATTTTGTTGCTTTGTTTATCGCTAAGCTTTGCGGGACACTTTTTCACCTTGTTTTCACATTCATTTTCAGATATTGGCTGAATCTCAATTTTGTTGATTTTGAATCCGCAGTCATTTCCTAAACAAATTGTCACCTTTGGATAACCTTGAGCCATATAATAACTGTCATCATCCATGAAGATACCACTGGGCTTATATGGGCATTTGTGAATTGATTCACCAAATGATCCCAAAGGATTGTCCGATTCGCACTGCAACAGGCCGAAATCTAGAGGATTCACGCGTTCAATAAATCCACCTAGTGTTCTAGCAAATAAAACAGCTTCAATTTGTTTATCATTTGATGAAATATCGGAATTATAAATTTTTGAGCACCATTGGAAGTCAATCCAGCGAGATTTATCTTCATTTCTTGTAGATTGGTATTCTTTATATTGATTGGTGATGTTTAATCTATTCCTTATCGCAATTTTATATAATTCTTTTGTTAATTCATCAGGAGCCCATAAGCATCTATGATTTATAATATATTTGTATGCTGATTCATTTGTCATTGGATTAAAGTCGAAAAGCAAAGAAATTGTCTTTCTAACTTCAGGATCTGTTATTGGATGTTTTTCGTGATAATCATCTATCAAAGAAAGTTTGTAATCAATAGTATAAACTTTGTCATCTTTGAGAGTGTCACTCTGGAGGATTTCAGCCAAGCAAATCGGAGTTATAGATGATAATAAAATTTCTCGATTATATGATTTGTAATTCTTAGCAATAGTTGGTGCAACAATCTGGTTTGTTTCTGGATCGTTAACTTCGAATTTAAGCAACTTCTTTGAGTAATCAAGAACACTATTCGATTCTTTCTCGACATAGCGGCTGAATTGGTCACGAGCCATTGCATCGAGATGCTTTACTTTGTATCTCACTGCGAAAGCTAGAATTGGAATAACATTTTCTGTAGAAATTGTAATTTCTTGTTGATAAAAGAATAAAAAGAGGTCTTCAAACTCGTTTTCGAATTCTATCGGTATATCTATTGTCGTCAATTTCTGATTTGCAGGTGTTTCTTTGAATAAATCTTTGAAATATATAGAAAAGTTCGAAAGCACTATTCTATGGCACTTAAAAGACTTCTCACCGCATTTAGCTTCGCAATCAATGAAAAGATTGTTAATTCTATACTCATCAAACTTATTCGAAAGACGAAGGAATCCACTCATGAAAAAAGTGAACTAAAAAGTGACGTTATTTTGCCAAATTTTCTTTCTTGACTTTATATGTCAAATTTATCTGTAAATCTTAATTGTCAAATAATACCCAAAAACAATAAACAGCTTTGTTTTGAGCTTCATTAAATGTACCTTATGAAATTGTCAAACTCCTTCTCACATTCCTTGGTATAGACTTCAATGCAAAAGACAAAAAAAAAGGCAAAAAGGCTTTATATTATGCTTCATTTAATGATCATAAGAAAATGGTCAGATGATGTTTTCAAACTATTTCTTGCAGTTCCAGGGACTGTCTAAACAGGAATTATACATTCAGAAAAGAGAACTCATTTTAAATGAAAAAAATGATACTGCAAACAACTCAATCAGAATACAAATGTTGACTGTCAACATATATCTGATTTTTTAATAAAAAAATATCATAATATGTTTCCATAGAGATCTGTTATATGAATATGATGCGAAATCGGATGACTATATAGTAAAATTTAATTAATTTGTAATATAGACTCTTAAATATTGGAGAAAAATATGTGAGTAAATTACAATTTATTCTTTTTTAACAATTTATTCTTTAACAATTTATTCTTTTTTAACAAGACTTGAGAAGAAATTGAAGAAGAGCTCCCAGAGATTTGGAATCATTTTGTATCCTGGGAAGAAGTTAAGATCGACGATCCAATATGATCCATTTTCATCAATAAGGATATCGAAGCCAATCAGCTCCATCTTCATGCTTTTCCTTATTGCAGCTGATAGTTTCTTGAAGTCTTCTATAGGCATTTTGATCTGGTCAAGTCCTTGCTTGTGAATCCAGACTCCATTCTGGTCATTCGGTCTCTCCGAGTGGAAATCGATCGAAATATTTTCGCCGCTCTCAACATTCCTCGTTGACGGACGCGCTGTTACCTCCAGGTGGTCGCCTATTGTGTAAATCTTGTAGACAACTCCACCATGGTTGATATACTCTTGGAGAAGAGTTGGAGTGGCGACACCGACGAGAGATTCTGGAGATGTTGCGAGGCGAAGCATGTGAGCTGTTTCTTTCGTAGCTCCAGCGATCTCGGAGCCAATTTTTGGTTTAGAAAGTATTGGGAAGCGTAGCTTAGCTGTGGCCTTCTTGATTGACTCAAGATCAGATTGCAATAACATATCAGCGTGCGGAACTCTGATATCGATTCCTTTTGGCCACTTGATTGATTCTATGGCATCGTTGAGAAGCTCACGATCCAATGTAATGCCAACACTTTCCAAGTTATCTAAAACAATAACTTCTGGATGATTCTTAATGTATTTAACTAAATTTACGATGAGTGGGTTTTGATCTAAGATTGGTGAATGCATCATATATGTAACTTTGTGCAATATAATGTCAAATGGTCCTTGTTCTTCTAAATCGCGATCAAGATCAATGTAAATCACATCCATTTCACGCTCACCTGCATATTTGATGAACTCATCCCATTTTATTGATTCCCACTTCTTCTGTGGGCCTGCATAACCGAGACGAATCCTTCCCATCTCCGATAGAAAAGTGTCAATATTTAACCTTATTTGTTGAAAAGTGACAATATTATTAACCTTATATAATGCTTAATGATTGATCTATGAAGAATTTTAATTAACACTATAATAATTTCACTTTTCACTATTATATTTGAGGTCAATAACATCTCAAAAATGCTAGAACTTGTGCAAAAATCGAAACAAAATACAAAGATGGCAAAACACCATTATTTAATGCTGCATCGAATTATAGTGTTGATACCATCTCAAAACTAGTAGAGCTTGGTGCAAATATCGAAGCAAAAGACAATTTTGGTGAAACTCCATTAAACATAGCTACAGTGCTCAATAATGATAAAGCTATCGCAAAACTGGTAGAACTTGGTGCTTATTTATTGAGCTTTACTAGTTCCACAGAAAGTCGATATTTATTCTAGTGTAATGCTCAAAGAGGATAACTTGATTTTTTTTTTTTTTTTTTTAATATTATTTGCTCTAAATATGTCAGTATACATTATGACACATTGACTTATTCACTGCCACGAAATTGGCATGTTACGATTTTCGATTGTATTCATGGATTCGTTTCGCGTTTTATACAAACAGGACTCAATCTGCTACACAGGGATAAAGCCGATATAAGTGTATTAATACCGTTTATAATCATACAAACAATTCAAATTAATAAAAATGAAAAAATCAATTATTGAAACCATTTCAATTTGAGAGCTTCACTAATAGATGCCCTCTTACTAGGATCTTTGTTGAGAATCGCGTGAAACACTTCTAGGAGATCCGCAGAAATCGGTGGATTCTTTTCATATTCAATTTCTTTGTTAACAATCAATTGCGATATCTTCACGCATTGTTCGAAGTATGTTCCTTCTTGCATTTCAGAGATAAACGGATTTTGTCCATAAATCATGATATACAAAGATAATCCAAATGACCATACATCTGCCTTCTTTCCATCATAAGAATCGCCTGATTGCTCTTCAGGTGAGCAAAATAGGGGAGTTCCTTCGGAATCGTCAAGTTTTTCATCTGGTGAAGATAATTGCTTGGAAACAGAGAAATCAGTCAGCATTGCCTTTCCATCCTCAAAAAGAACGATATTATCCGGTTTGATGTCGCGATGAATGATGTCTTTCGAATGTAAATATTCCAAAGCTTCACCTATTTGCTTAAATACATGTTTACCTGTCTTTTCGTCTATAGGAGGTACTTTTAATGATGATGGTGCCAATGATCCTTTGCTAGCATAATTGCAAACGACACAAATTAGTTCTTGTTCTTCATCTTCAATTAATTCGTTAATTTTAAGTATATTAGGATGATCAAGCTTGGATGTTAATTCGATTTCATCAAGCAAAACCTTGAATTTGTTAGGACGTCCGAAATCTCTTTTGAGAATTGTTGATCTCTTATATATTTTTCCTGCATATTTCTGTCCTGTTGTTTTATGTTCGAGTAAAAATACTTTTGCATATGTTCCTTGTCCTATTTGTTTAATAATATTATATTCACCAACTGATTTGGGGAAATCTTCATGAACGGATTCCACTTCTGCCTTCTCTTCTTCCTCCTCTTCCGTTTTCTCGCATATTGAGCTCTGAGAATTTAGTTCTTCTTTCGCTTCAACGCGTGAATGCTTTGAGTTTCCGCATCCCATTATTTTGATTTATATGGTATGTTTATCACTCAGCAGATAGACATAACAGGCATAAAAGCATGGTTTCATCGTGAAGAAACACATATTCGTCGATGATTTTATTGTTGCAATATAAATTTTCTAATTAATAATATTTTAATGAATATATTTATATTATAAAACATAATTTGAAAAATTTGCACACTATGAAATCATATATTTTCGATCAAAATCAAAAGAAAATTCTCAAAAGAATCTGTGATAATGCAAAAACAATGCAATCATGACATCATAAGCATATTATAGAAGCAATGAATTCAATGAAACTGATAAGTTTGAAAAAGAATCAAACATTGAATTTTCATATAATTATTGAATTTTATATACATTTTATTCGTTGTAAACTCTTTATTTCATTCATTACAACCTATATTTATAGTCTTATGATTGAACAAAAATGTATTAAAACAAAATCAAAAATATGCTGAGTACTTGCTATTGGCCACCAAGCTAATAATATAATTATATTCATTCTTAGGTGTATAATATAATTTATGAATCTAACATGCCAAAAATTCAATATTGAAGGTGCTAGAAAAAGATTTTGTAAACCGTGTAAAGAACAAAAGGGGGGGAACTCCCTCGACCTTTTCAGATCGACTCGAAACCATGCCTGTTGGATACATATGGCATAGGGGAATATGATCTCTAACGGCGACTTTCCT
>MRSU01011416.1:0-16480 GCA_008369845.1 Trichomonas gallinae
AGAAGACAAATTGGCTGAAACAGAAGCAGCCAAGAAGGCTACAGAAGATAAGCTTGCCGATACAGAGCAGAGGCTCAACAACGTTGAATCAGAAAAGAAGGCAACAGAAGACAAGTTAGCTGAAACAGAAGCAGAAAAGAAATCAACAGAAGAAAAGCTTCAGAATGTCGAAGCTGAAAAGAAGACTACAGAAGAGAAATTAGCTGAAACAGAAGCAGCTAAGAAAGCTACAGATGAAAAGCTTTACAACGTTGAATCAGAAAAGAAGGCAACAGAAGATAAACTCACAGAAACACTAGCTGCTAAGAAAGCTGCAGAGGACAAGTTAGCAGAATCTGAAGCCGAAAAGAAGAATACTGAAGCAAAGCTTGCTGAAACTGAGTCTCAAAAGAAGGCCACTGAGGATAAATTAGCTAATGTCGAAGCAGAGAAGAAGGCTACAGAAGAGAAACTTGCTTCAACTAAATCTGCAAAGAGTAATCTTGAGAACAATTTGACTGAAACAAGTAGCGCCAAGAAGGATATGGAAAACAAGCTTGCTGCTGTAAATGCATCTAAGGCAGAACTCGAAGAAACTAAATCTAAACTCGAAAATGAGAAACTCAACCTCCAGAAGGCAGTTGGCAAGCTCATCAAGAAACTTGAAACTGCTGAAACAGATAAGAAGAACATCGAAGCAAAGATTGCAAATCTCGAAGCAGAGAAGAAATCCACAGAAGACAAACTTGCTGATACAGAATCCAAGCGCAAGGAAGCTGAGGCTAAACTGGAAGAAACAGAGCAGGCGAAGAAGTCTGTTGAAGACAAACTTCAAAATGTTGAGGAAGAAAAGAAGGCTACTGAAGAGAAACTTGCTTCAACCGAAGCCGCTAAGAAGGCAACAGAAGAGAAACTTAACAACACTGAAGCTGAGAAGAAGGCAACAGAAGAGAAACTTAACAACACTGAAGCTGAGAAGAAGGCAACAGAAGAGAAACTGAACAATGTTGAGAACGAGAAGAAGGCTACTGAAGAGAAGCTTAATAATGTTGTTGCTGAAATGAAGGCCACAGAAGAGAAACTTGCAGCAACAGAAGCCGAAAAGAAGAACAGCGAAGAAAAAGTTGCAAACCTTGAAAACCAGAAGAAGGCTGCTGAAGACAAATTGGCTGCAACAGAAGCAGAAAAGAAGTCTACAGAAGAGAAGCTCAGCAATGTTGAACAAGCCAAGACTGGTGACGAGAAACAACTCTCTGACCTCAACAACGAAATTGCCAAGCTGATGGAAGACCTCAAGAAACTCGCTGCAGAACAAGCCGCAACGAAGGATGAAAAGAACAAACTCCAACAAAAACTCGATGACGCCGAAGAACAGAAGACTAAGGCAGACTCTAACAACAAGATTCTTGACAGCGAGGTCAAGAAGCTCAAAGACCAGAGAGCGAAAAACGACGAAGAAATGAAGAAACTCGCAGCAGAAAACGAACAACTCAAGCAAGAAAATAGACAACTCAAGGAACAAAACGGACAACTTAAAGATCAAAACGCTCAACTCGCAGAGGAATCCAACTCACTCAAAGAAAACGAGAAGGTCATGGGCCAGGAATCAAAGGATCTTGCAGAGCAAGTTGCAAAGCTCCAGTCCGAAATCAAGGCCCAAGAAGCCGCAGCTGCCAATCAAGCCGACTTCGCTAAAGTCAAGAAGGCCTTCATGCAGCTTACAAAGAGCCACGAGAAGGCAGAGCAAGAAAAGAAGCAGCTCGAGCAAGCAATAGCTGACATTTACAAGTCTATTATGCCATCAGACAAGCAGCCACTCGATGAGAAGTCAACTGCTCTTCAACAAGCAACAAGAGCTCGCGAGTTAATCGGCTCTGGAGCAGCAACAAGCACAGGACCAAGTGTTAACCCAGACTTTTTCAACAAACTTAATGACGAGATGAACGAGTTGTTCAGCAGCATCTGCAAGGTCTTCAGGACAAACTCACCAATCACATTCGACATCACAGACCAATCTGGCATCGAAGCAATCAGCCAGAACTCAATCACATTGAGGAAGGTCATTAAGTCATATCTCACACAGCTTTCCAACGACATCATCAAGTACAAGCAGCAGATATCAGACTTGACACATGACAAAGACGAGCTCAAAGTCGAAAACGAAGAAATCAAAGCTACAGTATCAGCCAACATGTCGTCTAAGGACTTGAGCCAGGACAAGCTCATGAAGAGTTACAAGAAAGTCTACGCGAAGATGAAACAACTCACAGAGGCAGAGAGGGAAGCCAAGGAAATTTTGCTTCTCGCTTGCCCACAACTTAGAAGCGAAATCAACATCGAAGAACAACTTGTAACATTCGTCAAGAATTTCGTTACTAAATTCCCAGTTCTCATAGCTTCGCTCGCCGCTGACCAGATCGAGAGGCCATTCATCTCACTTGATCAGCGCATCTCCAAGCTCCAGAGCTCAGTCGACAGGATTATCCAGAAATACGAAGCACTCGTCAACAGGTATAGTCTCGCGTCAACGGCTGCCAATCCAGAGGCAGTCCTCAAGAACATGGCAGACTCATATTCAGGCACACTTAAACAGCTCTTCTCTCCAGCTGCCAACGTCACACCATACACAAACGCTAGAGAAATCCACAAGAAGCTGTTCAAGATGCAGAGTTTGCTTCACGCGATCTACCAGTTGATCCCTAACGTTCAGATCCCGAGCAGGCAGACGATCTACGACTACATCGTCGGCTTGAGACGTGCGCTCTCATCTTCTGGCGATGATGCAGAAGATATATCTGAAGTCTCTATCACAGATATCGAGTCAATTGCAATTAAGACAGGAACAGGTAAGATGTTCGAATACGAGAAGAGAATCTCTGAGCTCGTTGAACTTCTCCGCCACTCAATGTCATTCGACAACATTGCAAGTCAGCTCGGTGTCCTCATCGGCCTCGAACCACAAGATCAGGTTACAGAAGAAGATATTAACGACTTATTCGATGAAGTTAAGGATAGACTCGAGCAAGGTGCCCAAGTTTTGGAGTCTTTCGAAGAGTACAAGAAACTTGTTGATGCACTCTTAGAAGGAATTGGTAATAAGGCACCAGGTCCATTCTCGAAACTCGTAGAAACACTTAAGGCTTACCAATTTGAAACACAATAGATATATTTTTGTTAAAAAGTAATATTTTTTTATAATTCATTTTTATACTTTTTTTCAAATTATAATTAAGGAATGCGCAAAGATTGTCCTCGAAAATATCAGAAACAGCTCGTTCTTCGATGACTTTGACACGATGCTTATTCATTATCTAAACTTGAACTTGAATGCAATTTAAGGAAGATACATTTGACGACAATTATCTCAATAACTTTGTATTATACAATATTGTAATATCTCAAAATTTTGACAGATTACATGTCAAATTAATCTGTGATCTTTCAGAGATAGAGTGAGAGACGCCTTTCATATGGTACATCAGATTTCCCACCACCCAATTTCTGTCACAGTACTTCTGTCTTTTTGACACTTTACTTTTTGTAAATAACCTTAGATATCTAAAAATAAGGTTAGAAATTGAGAATGTCCTATCGTCTGGTGAGTACCCTAAATTTCAGAAATTTCCTCATTTTTTATTTTGTTGTCAATTTCAGATGAATGTTAACGAACAAGATCCTGACAACAGCAGTAAACGCTCTGCCGCTGAGCGAGCAAAGAAATACAGGCGACGAACTGTGAGTTCGAACAAGATTCGCGAAAGATCAAAATCTGATATGGACTTAAACCGTTTGGGGAATTTATCTAACTCAGAATTGGCAAACTCATCGTCTTCTATTATTCTACCAATCAAAGGAATCAAAACAAAAAGAAAAAATTCTCATGCAAATCATTCTATTTCCAAATCAGGTAGTGTCAGTATCCTTGATATTATAAACAGTCCAAAGAAAGCAGACAGAATCGATTTGATCGAAAATGATGTAAATTCAAACAACAAATCATTATCTTTTCGAAATACGCCTCCTCTTAAACCAGTTGACCAGTATCCAACTGAAAGCATTACTAGAAGTTCTACCACTCCTCTTATTAATCCTTCGATCGAACCAAGTCCAATTGCGCAGGCTCCTGGTCTTGTACTGACTCTTGAAGAGCCTCTGGATCCAATTATAATTCCAAAAGATGTAAACGAAGACAAACAAACTGAAACGAATCAAAATGAACCAGTTAAACAAGAAAATAGTCCCACAAAGAAGAAAAAACACGTAATTCGTAAACGAAAACGACAAGGAAGCTCAAAATCGAAAAATGCTCAAAATTCTAATCCTGAAGCAGCGAAAGATCAAGAAAAACACTCAGCTCGATCTAAATCAAGCAAAAAGTTATCTGAAAATGTTTCAAGTTCTCATAAATTATCAAAATCTAAAAAGGACTCTAAAGGCTCCTCAAGCTCGCTGTTACAAATACTAGGTCTTGAAAAAGAAAATAATGATCAAAACGCGGAAGAAGAAAAACCAAAACCAGAATGCCTCATCAAACCACCGCCAGGAATTGACAACGATATCGATGAGCCAGTTGACACATTTTTGCCGACTGGCGATAAATCAGTTGCCGTTGAAATGGGATTTGATTTATCAATTAGAAGATTTGAGTTCAACAGTATTACAAAACCAGTACTAAACTGGTATCCATTCCAACTCCCTAACATTCCAGAACCTGATGACTATGATCTGGAAATTCAAGGACACAATAAGTACGATTTCATTCACATGATTCATGAAATCAAGCACCCATGATATTTATAATCTCAATTTTATAATATGTTTGTAATTTAAATTTCGATATAAGTCAAACTCAATTTTTTTGCTTTGTAACATAATGAACTGTGCATGAAATTCATAAACCATCAAAAAGACTCAAAATTCGAGACACTCTATAATAATTTTTTGAATTGTAACAGGCCTTTGAAGGTTCTACAGAAGCTTCTGCACACCAACACAACCTGTGTCTTTTCCCCCTTCCAGGCTCGGTTGCCTCACCGAAGACAACTTGGTAGGAAGGGTTTATTTAGATGTTTGCTGAGCCACGTCTCTCAATTTTTATTGCAGGGTCTAAGTGATAACCCCTTAATAATATAACCTTATTTAGATAATTTCGAGCATCAAAATCAAAGGTGCGGACGCCTGTTCTTCTCAGCGAAATCCTTCCAAATTAATCATATAGATACAGTAGGACTATTATGATCATATATTAGAAAATCACAAAAAGTAATTGGATATTTATATAGTTTGAACGACCTCATCTTCATGATGTTTACAACCTGTTCTGATGCGAGCAAATCCCTTTTGAGATAAAGTGAGAATCAATGAAGTAAATTTTAATGTTGGGAATTCGTAACAATATTAAAATGTTGGAGTTACTTTAATCATTCCTAAATTTGTCTTTAAGCCATTTTAATCAAATTGAAAATAGTTAGTTTATGGTTTTAATTGTAGTGCAGTAGATCATAGTTCATTGCAGACATAACATTGTGAAAATCTTGGAGCATGCTACGCTGACAATCTAATTCACGCATGATAAAAACTCGATTTGATCTGAAGACACAGGTATATACATTTTGTGTGTATACAATGTTCCATAAATATACTTTTAGAATCACATCTTCCCCATAATGAAAATTTTGAAAAAAAAATAATATTTAAAATCATTCAATATTTAAAATTTAGTAAGATAAAGAACTATATTTAAAAATTAAATAATACTTTCCATTACAAATTAATTTTGAAAAATTTTGAAAATTTCATTCGTTGATGTAAAGATTTAATTTTGAAAATTTTGGGTGCATTCTTGCTATGCAATCAAAGAATGACAAGAAATTTCCATGTTTTGGATACTAACGAAACTTTTTTTACTTTTATAAATGGATTTTTCTTTGGACTTGAGTCAAGCGCAGATCCAAAGGAAGACATATGTGATGTCTCCGAGACCTAGAAACTTGTTCGGACACGTATTCATGCCAGCATCAACGCGCAAAAAATACATTTATCCAGCGACCCCGAGAAATTTTCTTCCTAAAAAAGAGAAAAAGCAGCTTAAACCATTGCAAGATGATTTCTTCCGTCCGGAGCAGCCGATGTACCCTGCAATTCGTTCCCCGCGTCCTGTCAAGCCAACTCCATACGAAGTTCGTAGAAGCATGGAAATAGACCCTCTAGAAAGAATCAATATCAAGGCTGTGGCTAGAGAAGTGCGTGCAATGAATAAATGGCAGCAAAACAAGGAAAATGTTGAAGTTCCAGAAAATATTGCAGAAATTTTCTTGGCACCTTCATATTCGCCATCAAAACCGACAACTACCATCTAATTTCATATTTTAATTATCAAGAAAATATCAATTTAGAATTTTAACAGATACGACACTTGATACAGCAATTAGCTATTGTTTTATCAATAATGACGAATATTTTGTTGAAATTCATTGACATTTTTTCTAATTTGTTATATTTTTATTCCAACTCTTTTGTTTATTAAAATCCTGTTTATAGACAACTTGTAATTGATTGAATTTGCTGCTGTTAACAACCGTGTAAAATACAAAATTTATTATTCGCAAAAAACAATTTAAACAATATTACTCATGATAAAGGGAGTTGTATTAAGCATATTATTAACAATAAAATAAACATACATAAAACAAAATATTATAAATTTCAAATTCCTTGCAATGGACTTGGATCAGTATCTTGATCTTGTCTAGAATACAGTAAATCTTCAATAGAAGAAGGAGCCATTGAATCTAAATCGTCTTCTTCTTCCTCGAAATCATTAAAAGCCTTGTTAACATAATTAAAACCAGACACATTACCTATCTCACCGATTGCAGGTGAAACATATGAGTCATTCGGGTTTTCATCCGTAATAAATGGATCAAAGTTTTCGAGTGACAGTCTAGTTGTAATTTTAGGCACGTAAGAAGGTTTGTATTCCTTGTTATATACTTTCAGCCAGTCAATTTCTTTAAAATACGGATGTGATTTCAAATCGATGAATTTCGGACGTTTTGCAGGATCTTTAACCAATAATTTCTTAATTATATCGACTAAATCAGGATCTGCGCCTGCAGGATATATAGGTTCTGTGTAGACAATTTTGTCGTATAATTTATTTTCGTTTTCGTCAACGAAAGGTGGATCTCCGAATGCTATTTCGTATAGTAAAATGCCTATTGCCCATTCATCTATGGCATATCCGTAGTTTTTCTTTAAGATTAATTCTGGAGCAATGTATTCTGGTGTTCCGCAGAATGTAGTTGTAGTCTTTAACTGATTTATATCCTTCGAGAGACCAAAATCGACGAGCTTAATATAACCTTGTCCGTCCAATAAAACATTTTCTGGTTTTAAGTCTCTGTAAACTATTCCTATGCTATGGAGATATGTTATGGCCAGTCCTATCTGAGCTACGTAAAGTTTAGCGTCAAAAGTCGGAATTTGTCCAATTTTTGATTTATGGAATTTCAAATCACCTCCAGGAACGTATTCAAGTCCAAAATAAAACTTTGATGTAGTCTGAAAAGTGAAATATAATGAAACTAGGAATGGAAACTTAGCTTTCATCATCAGATTTCTCTCTGCAATAATTGAGCAGGTTCTTCCTGTTCTAACTAATACAGATTTATGTATAGATTTGATAGCATATAGATCTCCAGTATCTTTCTTTTGACATAAACGAACTTTTCCATAGAATCCTTTTCCAATCACAGAAATTATATTGAAATCATCCATGGAAAGTTTAGGAGAAGGCAAGCTTACTGCGTGAATTGCTGTTACCCATCTTGTAGCGTCTTCTACTGAGTCAGCAGCGAAAAATATATTTGATTTTGGTTCTCCAACGTTAAAAATCGAGAATTTGTTGGTTTGTGTCATTTCTGCTTTAGTGTCTGGATACAATCGAAGAATTTCCTCTATCATTTGTCGCGTATCATCTTTGAATATTGTCAAATATTCGCCTTCAAGCTGAACAAATCGCCTGTGCCAAAAACCATGCACGCGGCTCTTCTTTTTCAGCCACCCGGCATACGAGAGGAGATCGTCGCAGCCGGGACACCTCGATTTCATTCTAATAAAATTGGCTCGAATTTTATCGTCGCATTTTACAATTATCGTTAAAATAAAAAAGTTTATTCATCTTTTTTATTTCAGAGTCGGATGGAAAAGAAATATCAAATATATAGAGCTTGCACATACCATATAGCCCTTTTTTTGTAGGCATTCTCGATAAAAATTTTTTTCAATCAATTTCTAATTTGATCAAACTAACCATTACATCATTGGTTTGTTATAAAAATTCCTATAAGCTATAAAAACTCGAACTAATGACATGATCACGCTTTAATTTTTTTACAAATCAATTTCAATAATAACCAATCTAACCATTACTTCAATGGTTAGTTGTAAAAACTCTTGCAATATATAAAATCACAAACTAATAACACAATAACACTTTAATTTATAGCCAAAAATATTCTTCACTTGCTTTATATATGATTTCCATTGTACATAATTCGTATTATTCGATAAATATCTTATTGAATGAATGTCACAACGCAACATCGGAATGAAAAAATATCAAAAAATATAAAATCAAAAATAATAGATTTTTCAAGTGGCGTTGCATGTATTATACGAAGCTAAAAACATATAATCTTCATTTTGGTATTGCTACATTTATTTATTGCGTAGGAATTGAATTTGACAAAGAGTGTCAAATTCAACTTTACAACTTAAGAATAATGTCAGATGAAAAAAACAATGTAATATCAGATTCATAATAATCATCTGCAGCCAAATATACTACAGAAGTACTGTACATAGTCTGGAGGATCAATTACGATATGAATTCTTATATACCATCATTATAATATTTTCATTAAAATTACGGTTAAACTAGTAATTTGAATTGCTTAGATGTACTGTTCATAGCCAATGTATAAATTCCTTAAGACTGTAATCACGTAATTAGAATGCTAAAAGTGATCAATATCAAATTTAGAAAAGCATTATCATGTTCTGTCGCTACAAACTATATAATATCAATGCAAATTGGATATATTCCAAATGTGATATTACCAACCGAGAATTAATTGGCAAAATTTCGATTATTATAATATTTTCTCCAAAACAAGGAAATTAATTTACTATTTGATTAGAGAACTCATCTGCTAATTGTTACCAACACTGTAATAAAGGTTAAAACCCTGTAGCAGTGGGTTAATGTTTTAGAAAATTGGTCAGGTAAAAATTTCCTTGTTTTTTCAAATTTTTACAAATCATCATAAAAGTGACAGTGCCAGATATTTTAACTTTAAAATTTAGACTAGTATCATGTATTATATATTTTTGCAAATCGTCTTAAAAGTGACAACTTTTAAATATTTGATATTTGTGTATATTTATGATTTATAATTTTTTGCAAAACATTATAAAAGTGACAAAAGCCAGATTTTTAAATAATTTTTTAATGAAAATCGTTTAAAAAATTCATTAATATAAACAGTATAAGATATATTTTATAATTTAACTCAAAAATAAAAAAAATTAGATAATAACATTGAAAATCATAATATTATTTATAATAAATGAAAATTTTGATATTTTTGAAAAAATGAATTCACTTTTGTCCATTCACCTCTCAAAATATACGATGGGTTTTGATGAAAGGCAGAGATTGCGCTATATAATGATATTACAGCAAGCGATCATATTTTATGGAAAAATTGTGAGCGAAGAGGAGGTGACGGTTTTGTTATAATATATAATGTCTGTTAAAGGCACACAGACCGAGAAGAACCTTGCTATGGCTTTCGCTGGAGAGTCAATGGCTCGCAACCGCTACACATTTTTCGCTGAGGTCGCTAAAAAGCAGGGCTACGAACAAATTGCTCAGCTCTTCCTCGAAACAGCTGAAAACGAGAAGGTTCATGCCGAATACTTCTGGTCCCAGTGCAAGGGTGAGGGTGCTGTAAAGGTTGAGACAGAAATCCCAATCTGCGGCGTTAACGACACATTAACAAACCTCCGCAACGCTGCTGCTGGTGAATACGCCGAGCACTCACACGATTATCCACACTTCGCTGATGTTGCTGAGAAGGAAGGCTTCAAGAAGATTGCTAAGGCCTTCCGTGCTATCGCATCTGTCGAGAAGGCTCACGAAGAGCGCTTCAACTTGCTCGCTAAACAGGTTGAGACAGCTACAGTCTTCAAGCGCGAGAAGGTTATGACATGGAAGTGCCGCAACTGTGGTTATGTTACAAAGGCCGCTGTTGCTCCAAAGGCCTGCCCAGTCTGCTTCAAGCCACAGGGCTGGTTCGAGATCAAGGAAGTCCTTGAGTAAACTTTTTTTTGAATTGATCTTTATTAAAAATAATTCTTTTTTTTTACAAAAGATACGTCAAAATAAATGTCGAATCATTGTATAACGAAGAATATACCATTAAAACCAAGGAATAACATCTGTCTATATCAGTTTGTATTTTGATCCGATAACTAAGGATTTTGCTTATATCAATCGCTTACACCTGATATATGAACGTAATTAATTAATAAAATGTTCAGCATACGTTAAATTTAATCTAACTCAATCATTATTATCGTCTGAATTTTCGGTTATATCATTTTTATGTCTTATACGATCTATATACGTGAGTTTGCGTCCCATGTCTTCATATTATTGTGCATGCAATTAGTAAATTTAATAATGATGATTTTCTCAATAAATAAATCGGATAAAAAAAAAAAACATATTTCATTTTTTACGATAATAAAGTCATAAAACAGAAAAGTAAATAAGGGAATACTCATAATATTAATATTAGACTAAAATTATTACAATAAATTATTTAAATTAAAAGATTCGAATATCTGAATTATTGGTGTGAAAATCAATCATATTCAAAAGATTCAACTATTAAACAGACATTTTATGCACACATTTATCGTCATTTAGTTTATATTCAATCCAATGAAAAGTTTCCAGGTTTAATATTAAATTAATATTCGAGATATATCATAATATCTTCTATGATACTAATATTTATCTAAAGTTATCTAATATTTAGTTTTTAAATGATTGTTTGTCGATTATATTTTTTTGAACAACAATAATCTAATGTTATGAATACTCATAGAAATAATATCATTTATAGTCTTGTAAAAGTGGGTAATTTAACTGGTAAGCACATAACATAACATATTTAGGATATTGTTGAAAAATAAACTCTCAAAGCGTGCTTGCATATAGCATACTTTAATACAGGGGAAAATAATTGTTCGTTGATATACTTGTAGTTCAAATGATCAAATAAAAATTAAAATAAAATATATAATTACGATATAATGCATCATCAATCATGATGTATAATGTTTAACTGTGTTATTTCAAAATGATTACATAACAAGGAAGCATTGTTCATTTTTGAATATTTTGAATGAAATTAAAAACTAGCTTAATTTTGTAGTGATAAATCGATTTCAAGCATCTTTAATAATATAATTATATTATTGATACATTCGTAAAATAATTTTTTTGGGAAAAAAATTTTAAAAATCATGGATAATTGATGGTTAAACTGAATGGATATATGATATAACTAGTTTCAATTTAGATTATGAAGGTTATTTTCTCTTTTATCGCGTTTTGAAACCAAATATTCATGATTTAATTTCTAATGACCTTTATAAAAGTAACAATTTTCAAAAGGAAATGTAAAAACATGGCTAACAAAAATTCAAAGAGTATTCGCAAAATTTCAGAATCTAACAATTATATATTATACTATTCTAGCCACTACAAATATAAAATACAAATTTTCTTTTCAATTGTAAGATGATCAGTAAGTTATGAGAATCATAAGCTTTACTGTTCATAAAGATCATCAGTAGAAGTCACAATATCATATACTATGAACAAATTCGAGTAAATTTGACTTTTTTATGTGTTTCATATTGTCCTTATTCAGTTTGAAACTGTAAAATCCAAATTAGCTCTAGTATTTGGATTAACCACATCATAATTGATGCATTTATCAACTCTGATTCATGTCTGTGCAAAAACAAAATTGTTGCTAATCATACGTACATAATAGAATTCTTTAACGAAAGGTTCATTTTCCAACTTTTTGTTTACAGTTCAATAATTTATAGAAATCATGCCTATTCCATCTCTATTCTCTGAAAAAATTAATTCATAAATAGTATTCATTCATATCTGATTCAAATATCTATATATCGGCCAACATTTGCAAAATATTTTGTTATTTTTGGAGAATAGTTTTACAATATTTATCTTTTGTTGAAAATAATGTCATTTTCCCTTTTTGAGTCAATAACTCGGCAGTTCCTCTTTTGTGATAAAGCAATTCAATATACCATCGGTTCAAAGATAAAAATTTCAATCTCAAATTGGTAAAAAACATTTAAAGGATTTTGCGTTCAGTTATATATGGAGAATAATAATAACTCTTCGATAAATTGCGAACCGCATAAATGTATTTTGTTCAAAACCTTTTCATAACGTATCTCTGTCAATAATTTCTGTGCTTAATCAAATTTGTCACACAATCCCTTATCAATTTTTAGTTCTAATATTTTAAAATTCCGCAAGCGATGTCTTCTATACAACCTATTGATGCAGATTAATCATATTTTTAGATTGAATCATTTCTTCTCAAAATTTAAAATAATTTTTATGGTCGATAATACAAGCGAGATACTTTACAATGAGCTCTGCATTGGAGTGGATCCTGATAAGACACCTGATATTAGATTACTCTTCTACAAATACATAACAAATTCGATTTCGCTACAAGATGCGCAAACTGAGTGTATTTCGATAACAGGAACAACACAATCAATAGACAAACTTTCTAATTTCATTCTACAGCC
The DNA here is from genome assembly GCA_008369845.1 of Trichomonas gallinae. Classification (NCBI taxonomy): domain Eukaryota; phylum Parabasalia; order Trichomonadida; family Trichomonadidae; genus Trichomonas; species Trichomonas gallinae. Next base: position 12,916 of record MRSU01011416.1, read on the forward strand.
GGAAGAACAAATTTTTCGACAAAATCGGAATGAGTATAATTCTTTACGAAAAAATAACAGCTGGACATCAATTGAGGATCAGAGATTAATATGCGCAATACATAAATACGGAACATCAAATTGGGGAATAATTCGAGATTTTGTTGGCACGAAAAGGTCCTCAGCTCAATGCTCACAGCGTTGGTTGAGGTCTCTAAACCCTCTTATAAATAAATCGCATTGGACCACCAGCGAAGACTGTAAATTGCTAGACGCTGTCCAAAAGTATGGCGAGAGATCATGGACAAAAGTTGCCGCAGAATTAAACGGTAGAACAGATTGTCAGTGTAGATACAGATACCAGCAGATTGCAAAGAAGTATCCGGCTGATCTTGGTGTAGCGGCAAAAGATTATATCTCTCACTACAAGTCAGATAGAAATTCGATTGAAGCTGAAGCTGTTAAAGCAGTAAATGCACCGGAGATCATTACAAAGTCAACACCAGACATCAATGTTTTTGATATGATCGGAGATATATTTGAGACTCAGTAATTTTTTTCATAATTCTTGCTACCAAAAAAGATCGACTATTAGGATAACGTTTAATTGCCTGATCAATCATAGTTTTATATTCCATAATGCAAGATATAGTATCTACTACTTGAAATTTCATTATTCAATAGTTATTGGAATTTGCTGCTTTTCCTAGCGATATTAATAAATGTATTGTATTTCTCTTTCATATATGTTACAACATTCTAATAATTTTATGTCACCATAATATTCAATTTATTTCATTATTTTTCTTGTATAAAACCAAAATACACATTATGGAAAGCATACTAACTATCAGAAAGTTTTAGAAACTGAATTGAGATTTTTCTCAAAAATAATATCATTATGATATGATGGTAGTTAGATCACAAATATGTTAATATCCTCAAATAATGATGAATTAACTTGGCCATAAGGATCAAATTTACAGGATAACATTTCTAATCTCACAAATTCCAAACTAATTATTTGACTATATTAAGAAAACCATAGTATTAGAACATGTGGATAAACTTATTTTACATGTTATATTTAAAAATTCTATTAATTAGAAAAAAATTTTTAATATCTTGCATAGTGCTTTATTCTATGCTGCTTTCTATTTATCTTATTGATTGTTACATCATCGAGATTTCTTTTATTTCCAGTCAGTAATAGTTTATAAAATTTGACATCTGACACTTTATTTTGTCAGAAAAGTGACTTTATTTGAAAAGCTTTCAAAATAAGTGGATCACTTTTTCCATGAATATCAAATTACCGACCGAATTTTAGCTTGAACTGTAGTTCCAATGTATATAGAATGCGCTTGTTAATAATAATTTCTGCATAGTTTGTATAAATATGCTTTTTTTTATACCATAAAATTTTTATGCCCTTTTTTATCATTCCATGATTATTGTGCAGTTTGCATGGACTGAGTTTTATTCTGATACATCGGATGTCCAAACATACACAGGCAACCAACATTACTTTAGAAATTCTTTTGATTCTAAATTCTATTTTTCGAAATGCGTTTTTAAAGAGTTAACTGAATCTGGAGCAGTTTTAATCGAAAATACTGGTTCGTTTAAAACATTTTTATTTGAAGAAACAGTTTTTCAAGACTGCCAAAATCAACAAGAAGAAGATTACAAGGCCGGAGCAGTTAAAATAGAATACATGTCAAACACCACATTCAATAAAGTAACATTTAAAAATAACACTGCTCCTAAATCAAAATTTTCCGCGCATTCCTTTCATATAAACACGCTCAGAGCTCTTGTTAATGAAAATTATGAAAAGTGTCAAATTTTGACAAGATCTGTGGTTTGTAATATTGAATTTAATAATCAAGACACAATCAGCTCTGACTATTCTGTTAGCAGTGGGGATTATAACTACTCATTTAACAATATAACAAATAATAAAGGCACCGCTTCTGGAGGCGACCTTGTTATTGAAAATGATGATTGCTATATGAGGTATTCGAATTTTTATAACATAAGTAAAAACAATGCTAACATTCTGAATTTAATAAATGGTCCTGCCAAAACTGATGCTATAATAACCAATTGTAATTTCGTACATAATTCTTGCACAGGTCAATATGCACATATATTTTATTTTGCAGTGCATACTCGCATTGAAAACTGTTCATTTGGATGCAACAATGCAAATGCACTTATCTTATTAGATGTTAATTCACCTACTTCTATTATTACCACAATTTTGAAAAACTCCTGTTTGGAAAAAAGGATGAAATTAAAGATCGATGAAAATGGAAAATTAATTTTAATAAAAAATTATATTTCAGATGGTTGCGACATTGGATTCATTTCTTGCAATGAAATTGGAGAAACAGATCCTATTAGGTTTGCCAATAATTACATTTCGAACATCATCAACTCATTACACTTAGCTTTTCTCATATAATTATATCTTTCTTTACATGATTTCTATTGACATATTTTTTGCTACATTCAAATTAACTGAATCCCATTATTAAATTCAATCTACATAAAAGCATGCTAAATTTTTCAAGATGTGTATGATCATTTACTGAAGCAAAAATCAAAACTGTCTTGATTTTTTGTTTAATTTGATTAGTATTTTACTTTTTTATCATGATTATTTGAAAAAGTTGGTTTCTGCATTGTTTGTTTGTTGGTTATTATATCAATATAATTACTCATGATTTCATTATTTCTTCGCGATGCTCAAAATATTTATTAATTCTGTCGATTAACTCATTATTCAATAAAGGTGGATTCTCACTCATCATTTCTAATATGAGATTTGGTGTGTTGCTCAATATTATTCCGTCACATATATTAAAATTGGTTCTCCCATCATTCGATAAAATGTAAATTAATCTTCCGAGATCAAAAATATCTTTTGCACGCATATCAACTTTACCAGGAATATTATCGTAAATTAGAGGAGGAATTCTGAGTTCAAAATCATCATATATATAATTTTCGCTTAGATTTCCATAATAGAAACCAAATTTGTGCATCATTTGAATCTTTTTTGAAATTTGATTAATTCCTTCTTTAATTTCATCATATGATAGTTTATTCATGATAATTGCCTCATATAATGATTGCTTTTTTGATGATTCATAAATTATCAATTCTTTGTAAAAATTTCCAATATTTTGAGCTCTAATTGATTGCAATGAATGGACTTTATGATCTAATTGAATCTTAACGAATGAGAATAGCTGATAGTGTTTGATTATGAACTTCATTCTAGATGCACAGAGTTGGCTCTGTTTCGAGTCTTTCACACCCCTCAAATCGTATTTTATATAGTTACCTAACTTAGATGTTGACCTATGAATAATTTCCATCAATATGACTGAAAATTCTAAACGTATGGATTTTAATTGATTTAAACAAAGTTGAATCAGAGAATCGTTACGTAATGAAGATTAAAACACCTTATGATAGGGATCTCATTTGGCGCCAAATCGTTCAAACTCAAATTCAAATAAAGAATCTTTTAGGCTTTGTGCTGTAAAAAAGCATAGTTCATTCTATGTATATG
>MRSU01011420.1:0-15785 GCA_008369845.1 Trichomonas gallinae
TCGAGAAAAACGCTGATTTCGATTAACCTTAAAAATGAAATTCTGAAGTTTACGAGTGGGCGTAACTGCACCCTTAACTTTTTTAAATTGAAAATTCAAAAAGTGAAAATATAATGTCATTGTGTTTCATTGAAATATTAGTTTTCGAACGAAAAAATCGAAAAATAAAATTTGAATGAAAAACAATTATTTACATGTCATATTTTATAAACAATTTGAATGAAAAAAATAATTGTTTTTTAAAAAAATCGTTTAACATAAAAAACGTGCCATTTTCAAAAGTTTAATTAAATTTCGGAAATGGAATATCCTATCAGTTTAAGGATGTCGTTTTGGAAGATAATTATGACTTTGGAAGAAAAAATGATTCTAGTTGATACAGCTATAAATATTTGGAATCATTGAAGTTTGTACTAAATTCATTCAATTTTTGAAAGAAATTTCAATATTGTTAGCTAAAATAGATTGTATTAAAAATTGCATACATTTATGTGCATGCTTCATCATATCTAATTGTCTGCTATTGATAAAATTTTGCTTTCTTCTATTGAATGATTAATGTTATCGATTTTATAATTGATTCTAATTAGCTCAGTTATCAATCAACTAGAATCATCAGAAGTCTTACCTTTTTTTCAATTAAAAATCAAATCCATTAAGGAATATAAATACGCCTCAACTATGGGGAAATATGAATATTACTTTTAATATCTAAGCATAAAAATGATCCGTACAATACCTTGAATTTCAACTCGACGATTGAGCTAAAACTATGCTTAAGATATTATTTTGGCCGCAATCTCTATAGATTTATCTCATTAAAATCTGATAAATTCCTTATTTTTAAGTTATTGCATTACAGGATTGATTCAAAACTACAACAAAATGATGAACGGTTTGCTTGATTGAGCTAGAAATTGGATGAGGGAGAGAATAAGAAAAGAAAAAATAGTATTTAATTTAAAAAAAACATAATGAACAAATAATATTTATAAAAACAAAATAGAAAACATATAATATAATAAGCAAATTAGATGTACATGTTGTTGTTGATCTGCTTCTGTGCTTCGATGAAGGCTGGAAGCTGGTTTTCCATGATTAATTTAGCTGGACCATCTGGTGTCCAATCGTAACCATCATCGCTCTTCCATGTCTTGACATCGACCCAGCCAATCTTGCAGATTTCCTGTGGAAGGGCTGGCTCGAGCTCGAATTCTGGGACATGTGTAGCAAAATAGTAAACGCCTTCAGCATTTGACTTTCTCTTGTAAGAGAATGAGTGGTTGGCGTTGATATATGGTGTAACATCGAAGTTAGCCTCTTCTTTTGTCTCTCTGATAGCGCCCATCAAAGCTGTCTCACCCTCATCAATTTTGCCCTTTGGAAAAGCAAAGAGATGTGGCGTGATTGTGTGAGCAATAACAAGAACCTTTGTCATGTCGCTGTTAAGGCAAATTGAACCAGCTGTGAGTGTATTCTGGTGGGCTTTGCGCATTAACATGAACATGTCTGGAATGACGCTGATGTACTTAGAAAGATGCTCTGAGTAAGAGAAGAGGTTAGAGGCGAATGCAGTTACAAGAGATTTTGGCTGTGCGAGTGAGAATGATCTGTGTACTGATAAATGGTAGTAGTAAGCATTCTTGATAGCAGCTGCCATGTCTAAGTAGCTTGAGAAGAAGTTTGTTGGCTGATTTAAGAAGTATCTTGCCAAAAGTTCATCAGCTTCTTCCTCGCTAACATAGGCAAGGTGTTCGTACTGAGTGTTGTTGATCATATTGTTGTAGATAGTATATGGATTCTCTTGCTGCATGTGAGAAATGATGAAGAGTAGCATCACTCAGAATAAATTCAATTAAGAAAATTCAAACACAATTTTGTCTTGAATCAAATTGCTCTACATCGATCGTAGGTCAATATTTTTATAAATTTTGTTTGAGAATTTTCTGAATCCGCTTGATTTTTTGCTTTTTGATGTTTAGTCGCTGTATAATTCTATAAGAGATCCTATGATAACATCAAATTTGATTGTTGAAACAAAATTCATAATAAATTGTTGTTCTGATATACTATATACATATAGAATCTTTTTATAACAAGAACTTGTCAAAATTGCGTGATTTCAACCGAAAATGAAGATTGATTCTGATTTTGCGTAATCCAGATTCCTTATTTGATAACAAGTATGATTATTCTAGTTTATGGAATTTCTATTAAAAGTTTTTTGAGAACGAACTTTTTTATGATGTTTACAAAAACCAGTAATAATTAAAATCTATCATAATGGGAATAAATTTATTAAATTTGTATGTTCACACAGTTCAACAGCATTCAAAAGTAGAAGTTCATACAAACCAAACTTGATATATATCATATAAAGTATAAGAATCTTCAATGTCAAAATTTTGGGCAGTGACATGTTCGTCGCAAAACGGATTCGTCATTCAAATCAAAAGTCATTTATGACAAATTTTTCTCAGTTATTCCCCATGAGATAATAAAATTAACACTTCTATTTTTAGCCATAAAATTTTTCGATTTTTTGATAAATTTTTTCTCTAACTCAAAAAATCGTAATAGCCAATCTTATTAATATCCTCTGCTTAACATAATCCATGGAGTGAAATTTTTGCTAGTGGAGATCAAAGTGTATATTTAAAATTTTCGCTTTTAATCATAGCATAATGAGCTACAATTAAATTGATTCCCACCAAAAATAACGTAAAATTTTCAAAAAATAGTGTCTTAACTATTTTGCGTTTTCGAATTTTATCGATGACATATTAATTTCTGAATATAATTGCCTTAGATATCTTATTTTTATAACAGATATACAATTTCCATCTTTCATATGTCTTGATTTAGACATAAAATTTTGTTCCAAAGAATCCTATGTGATATCTCATGCTGAATAAGCGTAAAAATAATACAATAACATTTATGGTATAAAAGACTCTGCAACTGACCGATTTCACCTTACGAGAAAGGATTTCCGATTTTCGATCATTTTTTCAGATGCGCATCTTGCCTAAATCCTTCTAAATTTTTATAATTTACATGATAGATATTTTAAATCATCAAGAGCCAAGCCGAGTTTCACGAAAATTATGTACTTTCGAATGAAACTCTTTTATTTTAAAATTTATGGTCATCTACATGTAGCAATAACAGTTTTCATCTGCAAAGTTCTGTGAGAAAATTAACAGACAAATGAGAAAAAATTTTATATTGTTTCCGGATAAGTGACTTGTGATATGAAAAAAATTATAGATATGGAAAAAAATCGTTTTACACTACAAAATCTTAAAAACTTTGACAACTTACATGTCAAATTGACTCGGGGTAAACAAAACTCGATTATATTGCTGAATCATCTCATGAAAAACAAAGCCAATAAACAGAATCAATGTCACCAACAAACAAGTAGAGACTAGGATAAAGTTCCGGAACCTACGCAAAAGGAAATCAATTTTTAAAAATATCAACTTCTGTCATGTAAACCATAACTGTGACAAAACTGTCACCTTTTTTGATCAAATTTTTTCAAAGTCATTTTCGATCTATTTATCTTTATGTTTAAAATTCGCCAACTTTCGAAAATTATTGAAATAAAATTTACCATCACTTCACTTTTATTATGTACACTAGTGACACAGTGATTAAAGACACCAACATTATTGTTAGTCTGATTAACAGCAAAAACTATGAAGATTTCATACGCTATGCATCCAATCCTGCCAATTCTGACAACATTCGTTCTGTACTCGAGGACACAGAATACACGAATAAGTTTATTGCTGATATTCCGAAGGATAAATTCCTTCAACTAGTTGAAATATGGCCTGATAATCCATATTTATTCTATAAAATTTCTAAGAATTGTGATGATCACCCTCGTTTCATGGAAGCTGCGGAAGAAATAGTTAAAAATCCATTCAAATACGGTAACGCTTTTCAATACGCCATCAAATGCTTGACACCCGATACAATTCGCAAATTTGTTAAATACAGATTTCTAGACAATGATTTGAAGTTATCATTAGAAGGAAAGCTAGGGTTTAAAGACGTAAAGGAAAGAGATGCAACATCGATTTCAGGAATATCATTCGATATTGAAAGAAAATCAGTATTACTTGTAATGATCGAACATCTAAAGGATGTATTAGATTATATCCTTACTTTGAATCCAAAATCTCCTTTAATTGAAAATTTATTAAATTATCCAACTAACGCTCTTTCTAGAATCAATCATACTCTATGGGATGACAATACCAAGAAAGCACTTTCATATGTACTCACTAACTTCCCATTACACAAAGTCTTTCCAACTGCAATTGCAAATTATTACTTTCATGGCCGTAGATTGACACTTTGCGGTCTTTGCTTTGAGAATTTAATGAGCTTAGAAATTATTACTCCAAGCTACATTTACAGTGAATTCAAGAAATCAGTTGAAGAGAAAAACGAAGAATTTCGTAAAATCGCGACATCAAACTTTTTCACGTCTTCATATACAAACTTTCTGACATATCTTCGTGCGCTTAATCCAACAGATAAAGTCTACGAAACATTGTTTGAGTGGACAATACAATCATCTGTCAATGATTTTATAGAAAAAGGCTCATCTCAGCAGTTTTATCAATGCGCTCAAATACTTGCATCGCAACACAATGTAAATGTTGACATAACTTTCGAAGATGCTGTGAAATTTATTAATGAAGTTGCAAAACGCATCGTTGAGAAGAAACCAACACTTATTACAGATGCAAACACATTTCCAGCCATCTGCTATGAGATTCTTAAATTATTAGAGCCAAGAAATTCATATATTGACACAATAGAATATATTGAGGATGAAATAAGGAATAAAATCGTCATTGGAGCAATCAGACATCCAACAGATGAATCAAAGTTCGCTCAAATTATCACAAATAACCAAATCGAAGAACTCGTAAGATTGCTTTGCAAAGTTAGTTCTGTTTCGGACATTTGCCTTGTTCTCCCGGCGAGCAAAAGATCAACATTAGACAAATATTCATTCATGCCAGGAAAGATGCCAACAAAACCGCAGCCAACGACGGTACATATGTCTATCATCGAAATCTATCTTCAATCATCCAAATTTTGGGAATCAAAAGACTCAAAACTGTTAATAAATGGATATAGCAGTTACAAGTTATTTGTCGACAAAATACTACTCGAAGCATACAAGAAGGATGACATGGAATTAAAGAAATGTGCGATTTCATGCTACGAAAGATTATTGCAATTTTTAACTCGCATGAAAGCTGCCCAAAACCTACAATTCAGGATGCAAATGTTAGCTGAGGAAGCAACTGATCCATTGGCAATTTTAATTGGCTCATCACTTGATGAAGATTTTCCAGTGAAGATTGTTAATAATTCCATCTGCCACGTTCCTGCTGAAGTTTTGAACCAAATTTTAGTCACAATTATTTCCTCTTCTCATATGGATGGAATCAATTTAGACAAGCCGTTTGCTAAGATGGCTAGAGAAGTAATGAAAGCACTTGATAATTTGCCAAACAAATTCTTCCAAAACAAAGGAATCGAAAAGAAATTTTTGGGGAATGTCGACTGGAAGAGAAACAGGAAAGAAAACATGGACCTTAAGAGTACAAAGACAATCCCTGATTTCGCAAATAAGTTAATAACCAAAGACACTATTCCATTGAATTACATAATACCTGAATATCAGCCAATCAATGTCGACAGCCAGTACATAATGAAAGGAAATTATGCAGCTTGGCTTGAAATTGTTAAAATTTTCTTTGATTTCTGCCAAAAGTACAAAGAAAGCGACTATGAGTCAGATATGACTTCGATGTATATAGCAATTCAGAAGTTCTTAATTTCACAAGCATCAAGTGTCATGGAAATGAAGATTTATCTCGAAAATGAAAATCAAATTTATGATAGTACAGATTTTGAGATTTTCTATAACGAAGCTTTCTTCCCAATGATTTCAGAATTGAAGCCAAATATAGAACTGAATGAAGAAGTTGTTAAAAATCTTTTCATGTTCGAAATCGTAGATGATCCAAAGAAGAGAACAAAGAAAGACCCATTCGATGGCTTTTCTTTCAAGCTCATCTTCTCTCCAAACCCATACTACCAGAATCATCTCGCTGAATCCAAATTGTTCGACAATTTAGCGCAAAACAAGAACACGATGTTTTTGAATGTTTTGACGAAATCACAAGAATTCTACAGCGCAAACAATCAATACGAGTTATGGAATAAACTTGGCTATGAAGTTCCATACAAATTCAAAGCAGAAAAATACGAATACAGTGCTTATGGAGAAAATTATCCAATCTACAGTAGAAATCACGGCAAAATTTCCCAGAAATACATTGATGTGATTAAAGCCATGAATAAATGCTATCCAGTTAAATTTTATTCATCGATCAAAGCACTGTCAACACTAAACTCGCATTTCTTGTCATTGGTTGCTAGTTATTCAGGAGAATCAGCGTTATTCACAAAGTTAATTGATTTACTGTTTGTTGACATTTCTCGCAGGAAAATTAGCGAAAAATTTTCCAAGCAAAATATTGGTTTTGATCAGTTGAATAATTATGTAGAAACATGCTTGAGATGCACACTATATAACCTTGGACATTTAGAGAACATCAATCTATTGAAGAATCTTGCTGAATCTACAGTCCACCAAAGATACAACTCTTATCAGCAATCAAGAATATTCCATTCAATTTTGTTATCAAAGGATATCAAAAACATCATGCAATGCATGGAAGTTCACTATTTCAACGCAGAAACAGATAATCCTTTCGATATGTTTTACGACAAAGATCTGCTGAACGTAATTGTTGACAATATATTAACAGGCAAATACAGAATCTTGGATAACTTTTTGGTGAATTTAGTCAAAGCTATGTCAGATCCATTTTTGTTCGGATATCCCCTTCCTCAGAAATCTATTGATTTCTTGAATTATGTAGCTGATCGGTCATTAGATTGCAAGCGTGCTGTTGTCGCAAACATTGTTTACTACATGAAGATGTGCGAATCATCAGGAAAGACAATTCCGGACTATTTCGAAATCTTCAGAAGATGCTTCAAGATGAACGAAGACGAAATGTGCGCTTTCTTCAGCTTATTGACTTGCTATCAGACAGCCTATGATACGATGGTTAAAAATCCTGTTTATTCGGATCTCTGCAGGAGTAATGCTTTGCCAATGTCATACTTGAGTAACAACGCAACAGGAATAATCTCGATTCACAAAGACATGCCAATGTTTGACAAAGTTATTGACTCTTTTGTGTTACATGGATTAGTTTCTCACCAATCTCACATCACTGAATTAACAGTAACTATCCTTAGAGTTATGAATCTCGGCACCGATTTACCATCGAAAATTGCACCATTCGTTGAAGAAGGCTTGATGAAGCTTAATGCTGGTGAAAACAATTTCGCTTTCATTAGGTTCGCAACAGCTTTTATTGCAAAGCACCAGGAATTCCAGAACTGTTTCGATGCTTATGTTAAAGCTCTTGAAACAATTAAGAACTATTCATTTACTATTCTCAAAGAAAATGCCGCGAGAAAGAAGAAAGGTTCGCCATTCCCAGAGAGTTTCCACAACCTCGAAAATCTTTACAAATGGATTGAGCAAACCATTGATGATGTTTTCACAGATTTCAAAGATAAAGAAGAGATGTCATCGACATCAAGATTCTGCAGGAAGATATATGAACACATTGAGAAACAGAAGCCGGCTATTTGCAAGAAACAGTACTTGAGCTTGTTACTCAAAGTCGAGTTTTATGCTGATAACTCTTTCGAAAAATGCGTCATGCAAGATGATAATGCCAAATCATTATCTTTCTTGATTGAGGCGATTTATCATCACACATCATTATGCTATGATTGCCCATCTATCATCGAAATCATCTTCAAGCACTTGAGTTTGTCATTCAAGCCAGAACATACAGTTTTGTTATCAAAGTTGCCTCGAGAATTCCAGCACGCACCTAATATCGCAAAAATATTCAACGATTCTATAATGAAGAACCTCCCTGATGTTAATGATGACGAGCTAACCGAAATCATCTCAAATCTTGGCATTTTCGCTGATGAAAATGAATCAGAATCATCATCGGATGAAGAACCAGAACCTGAACCATATTCAGGTGGAAGTAGATATTTATACTTGCCAGGTCATAGGATTGAGAGAAAACGTGTTAATGAAATAGCCAAGAAGAAGAAGAAATCACTAAACTATGGTTCCAGACAACAGAATTATGAGGAAAAAAGTCTACAAGATTCCGAAGATGAATCGTATTCAAATGGCATTAATGCGAAATGCTTCATGAATGCCATTAATCCAATGTTAACAGCTCAACGCGTGGTACAACAATGTGCAGAAATTCCACAGGTGAAGGCATGTGAAACTGCTGATTATGATGCTTGCGAAGATATGAATGTTGAAGTAGATCATTTAGCATTATTCAATTAATGTTCGTAAATAATTTTTTTTTTATTTTATTATGAAAAGACTCTATTTAAGTTTGTTTCAAGTTAGTTATGAAACCACATCAAATTACCTTCATCTGATTTTATATTTAAGCATTTTTTATTTACATTGAGACAATAAGAATGATATATGAATGAATAGTTAAAAAAGCTGCTCACTTTTAATAATAAAAACATGATCTTATATTATTTACATTACTATTAGAAGCATTGCAGTGATAATAGCTTTTAATTTTAATAAAAACATGTGAAATTTTGTTAAATCAAAATCGATGACCAGTGTTTTGGAAACATAAGACGTGAATTTGCTTCTATTCAATTTTAATTAGTTCACATCACCGAACTTGAAATTATGTATGCTATATATCTTAACTAGCACAAAATAAATTAATTTCCATTAGATAAAACCAAAAGAAGAGCAATTTTATAGTATTCCTTGCTAGGAAGGCACAATTAGATAATTAACTATTGCCTAAAACATTTCAGTGAAAATCAATATGAATTCAGTACATTCGAATTGAAATCTTGCATCAATATGAATTAACTCCTGATGTTATTAACAGAACCAAATTCACACACAATGATCTTGTCAATTCTCTCTATTTTAAATTTTTTTTTAGTTTTACTACAAAATGAACGGCACGAATGCGCAAGTTATATTATCAATTTCCTCGCAAATTCCAAAATCTCTCGAATATATTAACAGATTTCTTGCAATTGTTTCAACAGTACATTGTGGATCAATGCTATTAGAAGTAACTAAGAAGGGCGATGATTCGTACTTTGATTTGATCTTAAATGAAAATCCTTCAATGCAAATCATTGCAAACATTTTAGATCAGTCAGGAACATATCGTATTTCTGAAGATTTGATCCAATTTGATCCAAATCTTAATGTCAGAGGATATGATTCGTTGACATCATTGATGATTTCTTGCAGAGAGAACTTCACTTCAAAGGCACTAAAGTTGCTTGAAAAAGGAGCAAATCCTAACATTCAAAACAAATCAGGGAGATCGGCTCTATTTTAGGCAATCAGTAACGAAAATTTTGCTGTAATTAAAGCATTGTTAAAACATGATGCAGATGGAACGATCCAAAACTCTAAAGGAATGACACCTCTAATATATGCAAAAATGAAAAAATCTCAGGAAATCATTTCTTTAATTGAAAATTCACCTTCAGCTCCAAAACTAAAAATTACAAAACCATTTGAAGAAGAGCAAACTAAAATTTTGGGTGAACTAACAGCAGCAATAGAAAAAATTGATTATAAATCAGCAAAAAGACTATTGCAATATGCAAACTCGATGAATTCTGATGCGAGACAGATTTTCACAATTCTTACGGCATTAAAGATATCAAATGAAAATCCAATAATAAGGTTTGTTTGCAAATAATACAATCAATCATTAATTACACACTTGTAGCACCATATTCACTTGTTGATATGTCTATAGCTTTGAATGTTCCAGAACCAATTGAGCTTTTAATTATAGAGTTCGATATTGATGTCAACATGATGTTCATCCCAAGTATTGTGCAATTTATAAGTATACGAAAATTATGATATTGTTAAAACTCTGCTTCTCCTTAAAGCAAACCCAAATTTGAAATGTCACGGCGTTCATCCACTCAAAGCATGCACTAATCAGTCAATCAAAACATTATTGATTGAATTTGGAGCCAAATAAATATATATTTTTTTTTCATCAGCAAACAACTTATTTATGCAAATATGCTTCGGAATCAGATTTTGCAATAATAGTCAAAAGGAATATATTTGAGTAGTTAAATTAACTGCCAATAATTTGATCTCCCAAAAATTCATCAATACTATTTAATATCTTCAAAATTTTTATACCCACTAAGCGATATTGATGATCTTTGGATGCATTAAAGGTTCAAAGTCTATACTTTGACAATTTTTTTTAAGATTTTCATAAAATCAAGTGTAATCATTTCAATTTAAACTCTGCAGCCTTAGATGTATATGTAGACTCTCTTTATAAACACTCTGCTAAATTACTGGTAAGTTTGAAAAATAAAGGGTCTTCCCTAACAAAGTTTTCAGATATAACAAGTAATTCTGATTGGCTTGAATTTTGCCTAATTCGAGGAAATATTGACCACGGCCCAGAGGAATATTATTGTTCTGATTAAAACTGATTTCTAAGAAGGCATTACCGTAAAATCGAAACAATATAATGATCGACTTTTTACACAATAAATCTCGAAAAATGCATTGTTGTAGGCAGCTGATCAATATCTTTTAAGTTAACACTTCTCAACATTTCAATGAGATCTTTTCTGTCAATCTCATTTTATAAAATCTCAATTTTTAGTTATTGATATATTTACACTGTTTTTATTCCATTGAGACAAAAAAATATTACCATTTTCAGAGAAGTGTGGCCGATGCTCAAAATCATTGCCATTCTATTTACTATTAGGTATACTTTTATTTATATTTTGAACTCCGGTTTTAAGAATTTTTTCATAGCATAAAAGGCTATTGTGTTTTTCTTTCATTTTTGGAATATGCTAAGAGAATAGAAGAGTTTTCCCATATAATATGAATTTGAACAAACATTTTCAATTTTTTTTTTTTTTTTTGACAAGATTTTTCAAAATATTCAGTGAAATTTAAGAAAGTAATTTATTTTTATATCCATGAGTGATACTTGTGAAGGAGTTGAATGGATTAAGAAGTTGTTCAACGATTGCATTGTTACACCGCGTGATAAAGTATCCTTTACTATGGGCATGATATCGAACTTGATCTGGTTTGTCGAATCAATCCCGGAAATCGTTGTATTATGCAGAACAAAGGACAGTACTGGTATATCTTTGTTCTTTTTCTTGTTTATTGTTGTTGGAGACTTATCAGGATTGATAGGAAACATATTGACTGGCCTGTTGGCAACTCAGATGTGCACATACTTGATTTTATTATGTTTCCATGTATTCCTATTGTTACAGTACTCATACTACAGATGCAAAGCTAAGAAGCTGGCCGTAGAAGTATCAGATCAAGAAGAAGATTCGAACAATTTAATTGTTCCTTCGGTAGTAAGCGCTTGTGCTGTTGCAGTATCAGCCTCCGTTGATTATGGAGAGCCTTATAGAGGAGAACAGATTATTGGTAGCTTATTTGGCTGGGTTTCAGGTGTGATTTACACATCGTCGCGTATTCCACAAGTGGCATTGAATTTCCAGAGGAAATTCGTTTCAAACCTTAGCCCATTCTATTTTGTATGCACAATTTCTGGTAATATCACATTATTATCTTCAATTTTCATAAGAGATAACTCTGCACAGTATTTGTGGAAACAGACGCCTTTTATTATTGGTGCCCTTGGTCCTTTGTGCTGTGATGTCATCACATGCTTCCAAATGTGCATTTTTGGTTTCTCTGTGCAGCCACTAATGAGAAGTGGCGATGATGATAATATTGATATTACTGTAGAATCATCAACATCTACAGAAAAGAAAGAATCCACATCTATAGAAAAGGATTCTACTAATTGAGATATTAACTTAATAAATATTATTGCGTTTTAAATAAACAAAATAGTTTTTATAGATATATATATATCTGCAGTTTAATTCATGGCCCGTTCTAATGGCCAAAAAAATAAATGTTATATGTGACGCATCGAAATAAAGATTTTGCTGCATAACAGAATGAATATATCATGTTTGTAGCTTGTATTCTATAATCTATAGATGTTTTTAGAAAAAGAGCACGAATAATTTAATCGAGAAGGAAAAAGGATCGTTACGTTTTGAGGTTTGACGATATTACAAAATCGCTGTCATTGGAGTGTTGATAAATAAGAAGCTATAATGAGAAGGAAAACTCATTTTTTCTTGACAAGATTGGAATAATAATAAATTTACAAGTCAAAATATATATTTACGTGTCATATATAAATTTACATGACAATTATTTTCATTCAAAAAATATGCATCAATATGCAATATATAATAGATGTAAAATTTTGAATTGATTACATTTCAATTGAATTTTTTGCTGTTGCTTCGAAATTTTTGATGAATTTTTATAATTAATCTGGGTTTTATATCGTATGATAAATAAATTTGAAATCATGAAGCAGAAGTTTTCAATTTTCGGGATAAAAAAATATCATATAATAATATGTTATTATATTTATGTTAAATTTCGAAAATGTAAATTTCATAGAAATTTTAGTCAATTTGAAAATATTACCATTGATATTAAGTAGATTCGATTTCATCAAATTTTGACTGGCCCATTTTCAACAACGATGTAAAAAAAAAAAATGTATTTTGATAAAACACATTGAAATTGATTATATAAATTTTGTTATTAGTATGATACAGTGGTCCAAATTATTTAACTATTTCTGAAAAATTCAATTAACTTTCAAAATATTTATCTTACAATTTTATTATTGATTATTATAATGAGTATATTATAATAGTATTTTTCTGAACTATTCAAATTATTAATTAAGATATTTTAATAATTATCATTTATTAGTTAAAATTAACAATAGAAAATTTTGAGAATTAATTTTGAGCAATTTACAAAGTTATCAAATCTTTCTTTCAAAATAAAATCAGATCCCTGACATTAAATTAATTAAATTTACGAAGAAAAAAATTAAAATTTTTTCATTCAAAAAAATGCTCTCACGAAGTATCATTGATGCATATTTACCACTCATTCAAGGACCTTCACATACTTTAGATGTGACTAAAATCGATGTCGAGATCCCAAAACTCAGGAAGAATGACCTTGTTGAGCTTCTACAAAAAATGATCGAAATCTTCAAAGCAGAATCCACTGTTTTGCATATAGACGGTTTGTACAATGTTGTTGGTGATATACACGGAAATCTTCGCGATCTCCTAAGAATTTTATCTCATTCTGGAAATCCAATCCAAATGGGGTATGTTTTCTTGGGTGACTACGTAGATAGAGGAGATTTTTCGATTGAAGTTATGACCCTTCTCTTTTCTTTCAAGCTTGCTTATCCAAAAAATGTCTTTTTACTCAGAGGAAATCATGAATTTGAAATTGTCAACACTTATTACGGATTTAAAGATCAATGCTTGGAGGACTATGATGAAAATATTTACAACATGTTCAATGAAGTCTTTTCATACATGCCTTTAGCTGCTATTCTTAACAATGAATATTTTCTTGTTCATGGTGGAATCTGTCCATCACTAGAGCATATTGCGCAGATAGAAGATCTTGAGAGACCACTCACTACCTTCCATGACGAAGTAATTGATGGAGAATTGATCACTGGACTAATGTGGTCAGATCCGAGCGATTCAATGTCATGGTTCTGCGATAATATACGAGGAAGAGGTTTCTTCTTCGGATGTCAAGCCGTCAGGCAATTTCTAGATACAAATAATTTAAAATGTATCATAAGAGCCCACGAATGCGTTGATGGTCTTAAAGAACACTTCAATGGCTGTTGCCTGACTATTTTCTCGTCAAGCCATTACTATTCGAACTCGAATAATTCATGCGGATTATTACAAATAGATAGTAAACGTCAATATACGAACACTGTTCTCACACCAATGGAACAGTGGAAGAGAATACATGCGGAATATAAATATATCGAAGTTGGAAGTACAATTCCGATTTGCCAAAGGAATCCTAAATCATATACTGTAACTGCCCACAGAAGATCATCTAGATTGCAGTATCTGATTGGAAGTAGGAACAAAATAAGATCCATTATACCAATTAATTAATTCTTCAAATTGTTTTTTTTTTTAATTTTAGTAAATTTTGTTATGTTTTTATTCAGACGACATCTTTTCTATTATATATATATACAAATTTTATCCGAATAAACACGCCTTAATTGTTATTCATGGGATCAATGTTCACCGAATTAATATGAATACGAAGATATGTTTTATGTCACTTTAACTATCTTGTTTTGCAAAAAAAGATCATCATTTGACTGTTGACAGCTTCAAGATGGTCATTACATGAAGCATAAATTAGAGTTTTATTAATATCATAACATGGAATGTTGTGTGACATATATAACTTCTAATGCTATTTTTTATTGATGTCAAGAATTAATAAATCTTTCGAAATTAACAAGGATTTTTATTTATAAATTGATTTACCCTATCATAAATCAAAATCCCCTTATAAGGATGTCAATTTTTGCATGTAAACTATTCAATTTCATCCAAACGAACAAAAGGTGACAAATTAAAATAAATCTATTTTTTGAATTTTCTAACATAAAGAGCTGAACGAATGGAAACAATATTATCCAGAAGTAACTCAATACATCCAAATCTCAGACAATTCAATCGTTTCAATACCAGATAATTATTCTATTATTCAATGCTCATACAAAGATATATCAAATGCACGTCCAATTACATTAAAAGGTGATAGCATATATTTCTTATGCTCAACTTCACAATTTACGAAAATTCACCCCCAAGTTGATGAAGCTGGCTCAATCGACGCAAATGTATGCAATTCATTCATTAGAAAGACATATACAAGCGAATCCTCGGTTACATTAACTGGATTCACAGCTTTTGCAAAAATCTTAATATCAAAGATCGGAATAAATTTTTATCACGAAAACTCGATTACAAACACAATAAGTGGCAATGTAGCAGACCACTTTGTTAAGGGATACATCGATATTAAAAGTGTTAACTATTCGTCTATAAGCAACGGCCATTGCGCGACATATGATCTCGAAAGACCCGAAGTGAACGGCGAAGTTATTTATTGCAAATTTAGTGACATAAAAAGCAATAACTTTATTGCATGGCAGTCGACAGGCAATTATATGCTTACTAATAACATTTACAATAACCTGACTATCGATCATCCACAAGATAGTTATCGAGGAATAATCTTCGGGAATTCAAACTCGACATCGTTGATCGAGAAGTCTTGTTTTTCCGATTTATATGGTCAAGTTGTGTTTAATTGCGACACTGATGCGCAAATGGAAGTGAAAAAATGCTATATTAGATCGAACACAGCTACAATTTTTGGAGCAAATGTCGTTCAAACTGAGAATATTCAAAGCTTTGAAAAAGTTAAGTTTTGCTTTGCTGATTACAAATGTCCGACTGTTGCTGCAATTAACATTGGTGCTTGCACACGGACAAATTTCCATGTAATGATTATAATAATACTTAATGCTTTTGACAGTGGATGATTTATGAAAAAAAAAAAAAAAAAAAAAAAAAAAAAAAAAAAA